>WURT03162605.1:0-28257 GCA_009936505.3 Holothuria glaberrima | reverse complement strand
ATGTTTTTCAAAACTAGTAGAAGGTGGAAAGAATTCCTCTTCTCCAAAAGTTAGTTGTCAACTATGCTTTTGCATAATTACGCCTATGTAGAATATCAGTTTGAAAGACATTGGCTGTTAAATGAAGCGAAGATATTTGAGATGGTATTGAAGAAGAAAATGGAAAGAAGTTGAACCGAAGCTAAAGGAGTGAAAATTTAGGTAGCATGTAAAAGCAGGGTTCGAAGTTAGCACTCGCCCGATGGCCATTTGCGACTGAAAACATCTGCGGGCGAGGGAAACCATCCTCTAGGTAGTCGGGTTGTCGAGTTAAAAAATCTGACTACCTCCTATTCACATTCAAAAATTAGGCCTATTCATAAGAACGCACAATCAGACCTATTTATTACTAAAAGTGATCTCAGTTTCAGCTTAAATATATTCCAGCTGTCACGATTAGTTTCTTTATGTAATATTCAATTTCCCATTGAGGATTTTGCTAGGTCTTACGCACCGATGTGATTGACTGTAAATATGACATCATATTCATCATACCTTAGACATACGTTTCTACACTTCCGAACTCCCTTAATTAGATTCTCCGTATTCAACCAATCTAAAAGGCTATTTGCATATTTGTGTTGCCTGTTATCCATATTCATTGTTGTTCAGCTTCGAATATGAAAATAGGCGGGCTAGTGAAAATGGCTTGCAGACTACCCAGAATTTTGGATCACTAGTCCGGCTGGCGAGTGACAAAAAAGTTAAGGGAAACCCCTTTGTAATATGCCAACCACTCATCCTTAACTTTTCCTTTCACCTCATGCAGAAATAATTTGCTTGAAACTCTTTTTGGATCAATTTCGATTTAAAACCATTAGGCTTGCACTTACTTCAATGAGCAATGGTAATTCAGATGATCAGTGTGCAATAAGGCGAGAAGGGAGCAGGAAATGAACAATTTAGAAGTATGTACATTAAATAACATAACATTCACCATCTAAAATGTTATGGGTGTGCGTGAAGCGCGCTGTGAAAATTGCTTCGAAAAATGTCTACGAACACATACTTCCAGTCTTTGACACCTTTCTAGTAACCTGACAAGTGTTTCCATAGACTACTCATGATGTTAGATTGCTCTATGATCCCCTCTTAATGCGAGGTCCCTACAAAGTTTGGATATGTACCTCTAATTTTTGGAAATTTATTTTGGCCAGAGTAGCCTGATATTCAACCGTGTTATTGCCCTAATTATGGTCATAACATAAAGAGCGCCAACCATGACAAATGCTCGACAATTGCGCCAAATTTTGGGTTCAAAATTAATTTTTTGGCAAACTATTTGCACGCAAACTCGTCATCGAGACACTAGACTTCCAGTTCCCCCAAAAATGCGTCTGCCAAGTAGAATGCGAGTCTGGTAGTTTCGTTAAGTAATAAATTTTCCAAAAATATGTTTTGTTAAGAGTAGGAGATTCGAAAATAATCCCATTGCTTCACATTCATTGAATGTTGTGCTTTTCTGTAATCATGTCTATTCACACGGACAATTGGCTTACTTGTGGAACCCCCAACTGAATAATGCAAACACGTTTAAGACCATATTGATAACACGTTCACTACTTATCCTCCGATGTTGCAAAAGGAGTCGGTATTATTGGTTGGCTCAAATACATCCTTCCCAGAAGTGTCCTACGTACCTTGTACTTTAGTTTATCCACATTTCACTTATTGCAGTATTGTTTGGTCTAGTACCAATAAGTCAAACTTAAATAGTCTTGTTCTTTTACAGAAAAGGGCTGTTCGACACATTTGTCACTGTGGTTCACGTGATCACACTGATCTTCTTTCTAAAATACTTACTAAAACTTAACGATATTATTAATCTAGGAATAGCTTCGATCACCTATCGCTTCATCCACAACATGTTACCACACGTCCTCTCAAACTTTTTCAACCGACTGCATGGCCAAGTGGTTAGAGCATCCGAATTGCAGTCGGAAGGTCTAGGGTTCGAATCCTGGCCGGGTCATACTAAAGACTTAAAAAACGGAACCTACTGCCATGATTGTGCTTGGTGCTCAGCAGAGGAAAGGAGTAGGGAAAACAGGCCAGTGAACCACAACTGGAAAAAAGGCCGTGGCGGGCTTGACTTAAACCAATTGGTTAAAAAATGGGCCGTAAAACCTCATCTAACTAACTAACTTAAACTTTTTCACAACCAGCTCCCATGTTCACAGTTACAACACACGTAATCCTCAGCTTCTTCTACGTACTGTAAATAGCACATCTCATTCTCAGTTAAGCCTTCGGCATCGTGCCATTAATCTTTGGAATACCCTACCAAGGACTGTAATTGACAGTCCAAGCTTCAGATCTTTCAGGTATAACCTAGGTACACTATGTCTAAGTACTTACTGACGTTCAACTTTCAGGAGCTCTGCTTTACTCTACTTTATTGTGCGAAAGCAGGCCCTTAACTGGTAGCCATGTATGAAGGAATGATGATACTATGGGGTGGGGGTGGGGGTAAGTTAAGTATCTTAATTAAGTTTTTGTTTTTTTTTTCTTTTGTCTGTCATCGCACCAGGGAGTAAAGCACTTCGTCAAGCCCGTGAGGGTTTTTTGTTCTACTTCCTTCACATCATAAAGGATTTATTTCAAATTGATGTAAATATTATATATATATATATATATATACACTAATTCCCCCCTTAAGGCGAAAGTCTTTATATCTTCCTACCTTAAGGTGAAAAAAAGCAATAAAATACATAAGTATATATTTCCCCCAACGTACTCAAGATATAAACAACGTTATTTCAATGGCCTGCCATCCATGCGTCTTAACAGATACGTGTCCGTAAATTCGTCCACTTTGAAGTAATAGCATATAGATTGTGTCTGTAAAAGGACGTGACCACACGTTTACGTATTTCTATATAAAAAGTGTGTGAAAACATTAAGGGGAATCCGTTTTTTCCCTCCTTTTTTTCACCCTATTTTTTTTCGCCCTATGGTCGACTTTTCAACAACTTCTTTCGCCCTAAGGTGGGAATTAGAGAACATATATACATATATACATATAGATACATATACACATACATATACAGATACACATACATATACAATACATAAACATATATATACATATATATATATGTTTATGTATTTACATATAAATATATATATATATATATATATATATATATTGCTTCGTGCTGGAATCGAACCAACGACCCGGCTTAACGTACGACTTGCTCTACCGACTGAGCTAACGAAGCATCTGTCGATAAAACTGGTCATAATAAGGCAAAGGTTGCCAATGCTAGATGTTAATTCTACAGGATAAAAAGTATGCGACTGTATCCGCTACCAACCTTTCTCATTCTTCAGTTTCTATACACATGAAGTCGCAACGTCACACCAATTCTTCCATATATATATATAGATATATATATATATGTTTGTATACATGTATGGTGTGAAAAACAAATAAATGAAATATGAAATGTAATGAAATAAGAAAGAAAGGCAGCAATGAGGTCATAAAGAGCGCGGAGCTCAAGAAAATGTTGATAGATTGCTTGCAATTTTCTTAAAATTTTATAATTTTAAACGATTTGTGACACAAAATGATTAAAATTAATCCATCCTTCAGTAGAAAAAACAACTCTCCTTAGTCCCTGCTAAAATGTACAACTAAAACGTCTTTCGAGTTCATTTCGAAAATGTTTGGAAAACACTCCGCACAATAGCTCGTCTCCTTGCTAGCCTGGTGTCTTCAATCATCAAAGAAGGTGTAATATGACCAAAAGTTGGATTTGAATATACCCCTATAGATTGCAGAAATATTCACTCTCTCACACTTTTATGCAGTTAGCCGTGCCCTAAGCCCATAACATTTATCATTTTATGTTCACGTCCATACTTTTGAAGACTACCATCATTGTTCACCCGTTCACTTGTTTTCGCACATTGTAGCCCTCCTCCCATCGTAAACCACTTGAATGCATTTTTAATGGAGATAATTTCAAATAAAGACTCCATCCAAACCTTGCAGAAATATACATTTTAAAAACGTTTTTAGACAACTTTGTTTATATTTTGCTCTTTTCCTTTTTCTCCTTTCTTTTTTCTTTCTTTTTCTCTTATTATTCTCCTTTCTTTTTACAGTTTTATTTGGGGCCTGCGTGAGAAGCTTTCCATTGTTCTTCACAACTTGGGAGATCATGTTGTGCACTGAGAATTTCGTGAGCTACTCGAGTTCTCCCTCAAGACAAAATTGGGGACGTCGAGAAGGCGGATGAACAACAAGGGTGACGTCAGGATTTGCCCGACGGGGGGGGGGAGACTCCCGGACGGGGGGGCAGCTACCCGAAGCCCCGAAAGCCCCGATGCCGTCTAGGGGTGGTGAGGCGGATTTGAGAAAACCTGTGTACTATACCATGCTAGTGCGGGACATACACTCTAAAAACACCCTGGTTAGATTTAACCAGTATTGTGGTTACAGATTAACCAACCGCTTTCTGGTTAAAGTTACCGAGAAAGTCTGGTTATATTTTACCAGGAAAATGTTAATATTTGACCGGGATTTAAAAATCATTAATTAAATTCACAGTATAGTGTCAATTTGACCCGAATTTCTTGGTTATTTTAACCAGAAAAGGTTGGTTATACTGTGACCACAATACTGGTTAAATCTAAATTTTCCGGGCGGATGGGACCTATCGGGCATAAGTTACATTGTATTTCCCTCCTGGAGTCACTATAACCGCACCGAACGACAGACACAAGAGACCATTAACACTTTAACTATGTTTAGTGAGATGAGATGAAATTTCTGACAGTAACATAGACCCATGTATTCTACTTATTAAGTTACTTGAAAAGGTGGAAGACCCTTGTACTATATTTAGCTACAAGTAACGGAACTAAGAGTGGGCAAAGCGTCCTGAAATGTTGGATTTTATCGCAGAAATGACCCTGAAAGCCAACAAAAGCAAACCAACCATGGGTGGCCAAAGTTTTCCCGACAGCAGATGGGGCCATGACAGAGTCCCCAAGTTTCAACAGCCCCTGTGCCGAGGGGTGGTGAAAGGGGATAGAAAGGAGCCCAACTATCCCATGCCATTGCAAGGCATAATAACACTTAATGCTTCAAGACTCGAGTTGCGCGCTGATAGTGTTCTTTTGAGTCTGAATCGTAAAATTGCAAAGCGCGAAACGCGGAAAAATTTTTGGTAGGCTTACACAGAAAAAAATATGCAATCATTAAGAACAAAAAGTAAGAAAGGAAATTGTAGGGGGTAGACCATAACGGGGACATCGTACATTGTATAGAAGCCACCTGAACTTTCCGATGAAATAGCCAAATTTTGCTCCGTGAGTCGTTCAACAACAGCAACTAGGCTTTGCGATATGGGATGAAATTAACGACCTCTACATAAACTATGTACCCTGTCTTCATGCTGCTCAAATAACGTATGTCAACAAAAGAAAAACAGCCACATGAAACTAGTTTTTCCACTATGTTCACATCTGAATTAACCGTAGTAAACACAACGAGTCAAAAGTGAAAAATGCAGCTATATACCCAATAAGGATACAAGGCTTATTACACACAATATACAATTGCATTTGAAAAAATATAAAGAAAGAAAAGAAAAAAATCATGAAATACTGCTAAAACGTTTTGTATAAGGGGCATTTCTTAACGAGGGAGGTCAAAAGAGACACACCGTACCTTCTTACATGAGGATGTGCAAATATTTCCAATGTAAAAGGTTGTAGTTGACTATCTCCTCTCTTTGCAGGGTTGTGATAAAGATTGCTACCAGAATGAAAAAAGGAATTTAATACGGAAGGGAGTTGGCTATTGTATTGTCTGCATGGAAACATATCTAACTGCCAACAATTGTGTTCCTTTAAAGTAAGAACATTAAGATAATAAATATGCGGTAGTGCATGGATGGAGCGTTTCTGGTTACACCAACACAGGGGTATAAACTCCTATGCGCTCTCCAGGACATACGGGCTAAGGACACCCAGGCTTGGATACCCTTTCAGCTCCATAATAGTTTGGTTGAAAGGCTATGAAAAGGCCTAGGAAGTGAAGGGGCCCAGCTATATGGGAAGTTGGGGGGGATGTGGGGAAGGGGTGTGACACACCTGAGGCCCGACGTTTAGTCGGCACATAGACGATCAGTAGGCACATCGGCTTTCCAGAGAAGACCAAAGAAAGGAGAATAAAATTTTTGGCTTGAAAATTCAGTAAGCAAACAAACTTTTAAGATTAATGCTAGACTGGCAATTTTGAAATTATTCTTTGGGGAAACATGCGATAATTTTCCGCACTTCGAGCAGTGTATCTTTTATCATCACCGGTACTTTGAGTCCAAGGTTACTTAATTCGTGTCAACTTTGATATCACTTTCACGGTATCGCATTAAGTTTCAGCACCTGAAAATACCTGATTCCGTATAGAAAGGGAAATTTTTCAATACCCTCAGTGCAGTTCTCCAGCCATGCTGTTGCACTTAATACCGACGGTGGTCTTTATAATTACTACTTGATACGTCTGAATACACCTAAAAGATTCTGTGGTAAGTTCCGACAATAAAATGAAATTCATAGCAATCAGATTATTTATAACCAACGGAAGGCTGCTAAATGCGAATACGTTAACCTAGTTCATTTTATAGAAAGATTAATTCTGAAATTCTGAAGATTTTGTTCAAAATTTTGGCAGAAATTTTCTGCACGCCTCGCTAGACCGGGAGCCCAGAGGGGTTAGCTTACCTCCCTTACAAAAAATGTGTGGCAATTAGTTCCAAATCCTCAGGTTTTCACATGTATTTTCCACAGGTTATCACAGGTTTTGCGTGAAAGCCTATGTTTTCCCTTGACACTGACGCAGGTTGGCCAGTTGCCACACTTCGCCACAGGTTTGACACAGGTTTGCCACAGGTTTTACAGTGGCAATTAAAACGAATAACAAAGAATTCTGAGACAAAACCTGTGGCTTGAAATTAAAGGCAAGGAAAGGTGTGTAAACCTGTGTCTAGAAGGTTCCAAAGACGCAGGTTTGTCACCGAAGAACACGCGTCATTTCCTTTGTTTTCCACGTGTGATCACGCATGGCTGCAGACACAGGTTGACACACCTATTTTTGTAAGGGCTGGGAAGGTTACCAATTTTCATGTTTATTATTGTGTCTGGCATAGGTTCAGAGTCAAGGAACTGGCCGTCTGCCGGGTTCCTGGTGTTGGGTGGGGAAATGAGGGTCACTGACCTCAGGACCCCAGGTAGGCTAGGACCTAAAAAGGTTACCCTCCGAAGTCACCTCGTAATTAAAGGCCATATCCTCGGCATCCAAGAATAAGGCGTGCCAGACATTTTAAATGTTGGGAAGGGTCTGCCAAAGGCCAATGATGAGCCCCGGGGAAGTAAGCTAGATGACCTCGGAAGGTTACCCAACGAAACTTGCTGCAAAATATTCAGCGTACCTTGGTGAATAAGAAATGACCATCGCCAGACATTTTAAATGTTGGGAGGGGTCTGCCAGACGCCTCTGAATGTGCTCCCTGGGGGAAGTAAGCTAGATGACTTCGGAAGTTACCCAGCGAAAAAATTACCGCAAACTGTTCAGTGTGCTGCCGTGAATGAGAAATGATCATCGACAGACGTTTTAAGTGTTGGGGGGTGCGCCAGACGCCAGTGATGACCCCGGGGAAGTAAGCTAGATGACCTCGGAATGTTATCAATCGAAATTAATGGCAAAATATTCAGCGTGCCTTGGTGAACAAAAATGGCAATCCCCAGACATGTTGGGAGGGGTCTGCCAGACGCCCCCTGCGTATGCCTCCTTCTAGAGCCTCTAAATGTCCTCGGATGATTACCAAATAAACTCACTGCAAAGATAGCAGCGTGTTTTTTTGAATAAGAATGAGGCATTGACGGACATTTTAATGTTGAAACCTTTTGCCAGACTTCCCTGAGTGTGCCCCGAGGGAGAGGGTAAGATGACCTCGGAAGTTTACTTAATAAATCTCATGGTAAGTAACAATTTGTGAATAAGAACGACATTAAATGTTGGAAACCCAGGCCTCCTGACGCCCCTAACCGCCCCCTTCTTCGAGAATTGATATACTGTAGTGTAGATGACCTGGGTAAACTTACCCAAGTACCACAATATTTTCAGGGAAAACCAGGTAATACAAGTGATCAAGAGAGACACTGAAGGTGCATGCCTTTAATGCTTTTTCAACACGCTCTGCAAAGACGCTCTTTCTCATCTCCTAAACCCCTCAGATATATTTATGTGATTCACTTAACTAGATGAATAATTTTCAGTGCCAACAATTAAATGGCAGAAGTACTATCATAGAGGGTAGACGAAGTAACAATACTTACTTACGCCTACTGCATTGTATGTTTGGTTATGAAAGAAAAGAGGACTTAGACTTTAATTAAATACCTTCAGATATTAACCTGATTAAGGACCGTAAGAGATCAATGTGAAGTTAAACGACACGTTGTCGATCCCATCTTATTTCGGTTAACATAAGCACTTGGGAGGTGAACGTTACACCTACACTCTACAATCTAGATGTGAACCTGGATGTTAACAGCAGAGGAGCGTTTCGAACATATGAAACTTCATGGAGAGAGCCTAGTTGAAACACGAGAGGTAGGCAATTTCAGTTCTGTGTTTGTTCCACAGATGTGTGCGTGTATGTTATATGAGCTAAGTTTTCTATGTTTTTCAGCTATAGGTTTTCAAAAAGCGATGACAAAAAGACTGCATTCGGCCCACGAGACCATATCATTCGGCCGCCTGGCAATTCATAAACGTTACTTCAAACAACAGGCGCGCAACTACGGGTGAGGCCTGGGGGCACAAAGATGTTTGTGGGCACCCAAGAAAATATTTGTGTCATAAAATGTGTAAGAAGTAAGAAAATATAGATGTGTACAAAACACATTTTGAGGACGTATCAAATTAACGAATTATTTTGGAAGGCAAATTCAGTTAAAACGATGAAACATAGAGCACCAGATTGCATTCAAGGACCAGACACGTAGCCACGGGGGTACCTGCCCCAAAAAGTTTTTCAATAAAAGGTCTTGCACTGAAGGAGGAAAAATTTATTACGAGACCAGCCATTTCTGGAATACAAATATAGGAAGAAAAATTGGAAAATCTCCCACCATTTTGCATTTAGAGTCTTTAAAATGGGCCAAAATTTAGTTGTTAATTTTCCTTTAGCTAACCCTTCACTTTGCTCATGCCATTATTCGGATATTTTTCGTAAACACCCTATATTCACTAAACCCTAGCATGCACAATGTAACATGCTTACCGTTTCGTTAGATACTAACCAGGTGCAGAATCCTTAAACTACTAGTGACAAAGCAAGCTTCGCGTAGGAGACTGGCTGCATGGCATCGACAGAAATGCACTATCACCAGATCACATATACAGGTCTACCTAGGCTATAACAGTAAGAAACTCGGTGGGCACTGTGTTTGTTCCTGCAGGGTCAGACATCTCATCCCTCCGAAGAGTGATTTAAAATTTGATAAGTAGATAATTTTGAAATGTACAGTAAAGCAAAACTAAAGCTTTTTCAGAAATGCTATTTGTTCGCGCGCTAAGGGTGTCCTTTTCGTACGTCCTCTTTCACAATATTACTTCATACGTAGCCTATTAAATGTATAGACAAATAACCATATTGTGATACCTCCAGTTTGATAAACCTTACACATTTATTGTCATTTTAAGATGGTGGATGAAAATTCTCATGCCTAAGAATTGGTACAAATTTCAGAGCTAAAGGGACTTCTCCCGAGTTAATAATCTGAGTTTCCCCCAGCCCTTATGAAGGCCCGTATGGGCCCGCCCTATTTGCCCGCGCCCTATGGGGAAAGCTTGTCGGACAGTCGTCTGCTGCACCGTTGGCCTTTCAAGAAGGAAGGACCCCTCAAATAAAAAACAGGTTCCCACACCTGCTTTAAGTGTTTGGCTAAGGTCTACAGTACTCTCAGAGGGAGCGGGGGATGTGCGTTTAAAATTCCCACTGTTGAAAAGTGACAAGAGTATTTTTCATCACATCATTATTTTCCCGTGGGCCTGTTCGCCCCGTTTGGGGACACGTAGTATTCAAGTATTACCGGTACGTCCTTTGCTGCTTTG
Organism: Holothuria glaberrima; assembly: GCA_009936505.3. NCBI lineage: Eukaryota > Metazoa > Echinodermata > Holothuroidea > Aspidochirotida > Holothuriidae > Holothuria > Holothuria glaberrima. The sequence continues at coordinate 18,083 of WURT03162605.1, read as the reverse complement.
TCTGTCATTTGGAATCTGCTACATGGGTATGTTGACTATGGTTGTTAGAAGTTTGATATCATTTTTTGAAAGGTAAAGTTGGAGAAAAAACACCCATTGGTTAGTAATGATAATACGCGGTCCCAGCGCTGGACATTTTCCCACTCTCATTCTGTGACAGCTCATAGTTAAGCTGAACTTGAAGACTACTACAAAGTTACAATAGATCCTGGTGATTTTAGTGCAACACCAGAATTGATGGAGTTTTCCTTTTACCTAGGCCTAATGTTAGATGGGGGTGTACAAGTGTATGTGGCATTGCCAGACTTTTTAAAGTAGGGGCACTGAGGGCATAACATTCCGCCAGATGAGCACACCCAAAATGGAGCGCTGAGCTTCGCGGGAGGCCCACCGTGTTGCCACTGATGGGCTTAGGGACAAAGCTCCAGGGAGGTCAGGAGAGAAGTCCCGTAGGCTCTTAAGTACTTACAAAATTGTGAAGCATTTAACAATTTCCAGATGGCATTGGATGAGCACTACAAACAGATCACACACAGACACACACACACAAATCACAGTTTAACCATTTTGTTAGCCCTACTAGCACTAACATTCTAATGATTAGGGGTGGTTGTGGGTGGGGACATCAAATTATGTAAAAGTTTGCATTTAGCTTTAAAAATAAATCCATTCATGTTGCCCAATAGGAAATAATGTTGAAACAACTACCGTCCAGTTATGTTCCTGAGGGGAAACCTTCACATGAGAAGATCGAAGGTGCATCTACGGCTGTGATGATGACGAGAAATATTTGTAAAACAAAACCCTTCATCACCGTTTCTTAGGTTTGGGGTGCCTTCAGATTTAAATTATGACAACTTTATTTCCTGCTAGTGCCTGGTGGAACCATCCCTAGTGCACGCGTAAAGCGAACAGAAAATTCTGCTACTAATTATACCTATGATTAGTGCAAGTACTCCCTTTAGAGGCATCACCACTCTATGATTCTTACTTTTGCGCTTCGCCTCCTCCTGTGTGTTGTTTTAGGAGAGCAAAATTCAGCTTGCGAATTTTAAGGCATCGAAATTTAAAACAAACGGACAATAGCTTCATATTTATTTGGAAAGGGCAACGAAAATAGTAATTATTTCAGTTTTTGAACATAAAATCTGACTACAAGATATAAATCAACTGATCTATGTGGGAATGGTATCAAAGCTGTTAAACATGAGTGTTGAAAAGATAGCTGTGAATCATATTTTCCAATTAGGCAGATCTTCTACAAAAAGATGGACGGAAAGTTTTGAGAACATTTGATGCCCCATGATTGTCTTATAAAGTGACAGAAGGTTCTCTTGATCATATCAACATTATAATTGGTGTGTTTGTGCATGAATTTTGATACCGAAAATCTCTTTTGGGAGTACACGGCGGAACAGCCAACTCTTGGGGGCACGTGTCCCCTGACCCTGGTGAACCCCCTTGAAATGGTAAATAAAGTATTTATAGATACTTTTACCTATGTTATCACTCTCGGTGTCATCCATGTTACTTATTTTACCAGTAACACCCTGAGTCAAAGTGAGGACCGAGAGTACATATTGAGTGATTGAAATTTTGCCAGACATTTTTGGTTGTTGAATAATGTCCCATTTTCCGTCATTAGCAGTCTAGCAGATTCGGCAGGCCTGTATGAAAGGAGGGCTCGAAACAGACCCGTGGTCAGACAAGGCACTGTAATGGGAGCTTTCATGGGTGAAACAGTTTCTTAGGGGGTGGGAACAAGGTCTACTGAAATATAAGAAGGTAATGGTAATTTTGAATTTTATGAGGGTGAGAGAAAATAACTAGGGGCGACCCTGCCTCCCCCCTTGCCTATGGGCCGGTTCGAAGGTCCAGCCAAATCGTCCTCCAAATGTCTATGCCTCACTTTGGGCTTGAAAAGAAACATGGGGATATAATTCGATGTTTTAATAATTAAGTAATTTGTCCACTCTGGCTTTGTTATCTCCGTAGCTTGAAAAACTGAAGTCGCCCTCTTCATGCAGTACTCATGGGGTCCTAAAGTATTTTTGTTGGTGGGTCTAATGTTTCATCGAAATCGCGAGGGCTACGGAGAGAACACAGTTTCAAAAAGCTTTTTAATGATTTGCTTAGGTAGGGTGGTTGTGTAGGCCATGTTCATTGCGCGTTACTGAAGGAGAAGCACACCAGGGACATTTTTATCCCTTTCTAACAGTGGGAATCCCGAACGCATATCTGTCGCAGCTCAAAGTACTGTTAACCTTCTCCAAAGACTTACACCTGGTGAGGGTAAACTTTTTTTTATTTGAAGGGCCCTTTTTGATAGTCATAATCTACTCCCGAGCCAATGGTACAGCAGACGACAAGGGTCCAACGAGCTTTTCTCCTTGGTTGTTGTCCTAAAGGCCCCGCATCTGGGGAAAACTCAGGTGATGAACCGGGGCGAAACCCCCTAAGGTCTAAAATTTGTACTAATTGGTAGGCATTATAATGTTTATCCATTATCTTAAAATCGCATTGAATGTACAAGAATAAACGGACCAGAAGTAACACAATATGACCATTTGTCTGTTTTTGATATGGATGAAATATCAATGATCAAAGACTAACGAAATGTACGCGCGAAGCGCCCGAAAACCTCGCGTATGTGAAGCACTTTATTTTTTCCACTTAACATTTCAAAATAATCCACATATCAAATTTTAATTCACTCTTCACAGGACAGGACGTCTGACCCCCGGAATCTACAGCACATGCGATAGTGTGATAGTGTACATGTGATAGTGCACTTCTGTTCGATGTCATGCAGCCTATCTCCCCCGCAAAGTTTGCGTTGACACAAGTAGTACAAGGATTCTGCACCTGTTAAATGTCTATCGAAACGGTAGGCATGTTACAGTGTGCATGCTAGGGTTTTAGTGAATACACTGGTAGCGTATTTACGTAAAATATCTGAATAATGGCTTAAGCAAGATGAAGGGTTAGGTAAGGGATATTTAACACATAACATTCCAGTTATTCTGCAGCAACGTTTATGAACTGTCTTTTTGTCATTACTTTTGAAAACTTATAGTTGAAAAACATAGAAAACCTAGTTAGCTCATATAACACACCCACACACACCAGTTAAACAAAAACACGAAAAAGAAATGATATTGCCTATCTCTCGTGTTTTAACCAGGCTCTCTCCTGGACGGTACAACTATTGTGAACGGTCCTCTACTGTTAATATTCAGGCACACATCTAGATTGTAGAGTGTGGTTGTAGTGTTCACCTTCTAAGTGCTTATGTTACCCGAAATAAAGATTGGATCAGTAGCACTTGTCATTTAACTTCACTTTGATTTTTTACGGTCCTTAATCAGGTTAATACTACTCAAAGCTATTTAACTAAAGTTTAAGTCCTCTTTTCTTTGATAGCCAAACATATAACACAGTAAGTAAGTATTGTTACTTTGTATACCCTTTATGATGATACTTCTTCCAATTCATCGTTGGCTTTGAACATTATTCATCTTAAGTGGATGTACATAAATATATCTGAGGGGTTCAGGAGATGAGAAAGAGCGTCTTTCAGAGCGTGTTTAAAACATAATTAAAGGCTTCCGACATCAGTGTCTCTCATGATCACTTGAATTACCTGGTTTTCGCTGAAAATTTTGTTTTACTTGAGTAACTTTACCCAGGTCATCTATATCAATTCTCAAAGAAGGGGGGATTTAGGGGCATCAGGAGGCATGGGTTTCCAACATTTAATGTCATTCTACTTCACACAGTGTTACAGTACTGTAGATATTACCGTGAGATTTATTGAGTAAACTTCCGAGGTCATCTTGCCCTCTCCCTCCAGGGCACACTCAGGGAAGTTTGGCAAGAGGTTTCAACATTAAAATGTCCGTCAATGCCTCATTCTTATTTAAAAAAGCACGCTGCAAACATTGCAGTGAATTTATTTGGTAATCATCCGAGGTCATTTAGAGGCTCTAAAAGGAGGCATACACAGGGGGCGTCTGGCAGACCCCTCCTAACATTAAAAATGTCTGTCGATTGCCATTTTTGTTCACCACGGCACGCTGAGTATTTTGCCGTTAATTTCGATTGGTAACATTCCGAGGCCATCTAGCTTACTCTCCCGGGGTCATCACTGGCGTCTGCTGGACCCCCACCACTTGAAACGTCTGTCGATGATCATTTCTCATTCACGGCGGCACACTGAACAGTTTGCAGTAATTTTTTCGCTGGGTAACTTCCGAAGTCATCTAGCTTACTTCCCCCAGGGAGCACATTCAGGGGTGTCTGGCAGACCCCTCCCAACATTTAAAATGTCTGGCGATGGCCATTTCTTATTCACCAAGGTACGCTGAATATTTTGCCGTAAGTTTCGTTCGTTAACCTTCCGAGGTTATCTAGCTTACTTCCTCCGGGGACACATTCAGGGGCGTCTTTCAGACCCCTCCCAACATTTAAAACGTCTGGCGATGTCCATTCCTTGTTCATCAAGGCACGCTGAATATTTTGCAGCAAGTTTCGTTGGGTAACCTTCCGAGGTCATTTAGCTTACTTCCCCGGGGCTCATCATTGGCCTTTGGCAGACCCTTCCCAACATTTAAAATGTCTGGCACGCCTTAATCTTAGATGCCGAGGATATGGCTTTTAATTAGGAAGGTGACTTCAGAGGGTAACCTTTTTAGGTCATCTAGCCTACCTGGGGTCCTGAGGTCAGTGACCCTCATTTGCCATGTACGAAAAATCAACATCACATGTACAGTTAATACAAAAAATATTTCAAACGTAATTTAGTTGGTCCCTGAAGTTGACCGTTTAAGTTAAAAAAGTTTGCTTTGGCATAGTTTTAAATTGAAAGCCTGTAATGAGGAAAAATAGGAACTTGAACTATTGAGCTTGTTGTAGTTTCCAACTTTGATTTGTAAAACATTGCTGTGCTTCACTTACCTTATTCCTTGAGACTTTACAGGCTCAATTTTTTATTGATCATGTGGATAATCTGCCTGCTTTTCTGGTAAATAATATCCACAATATTTCATTTCTTCCTAAGTAACCTACCCTTCAGGAAGGCTAAGTCTTTCCATACACTATACACTATACTTTAAAATCTGAGGGATAAAAAAAACTGTAGAGACTGTTAATAGACGCGCTACCAAGTTGGTTCTTACCGAGAGAGAGCTGATATGACTGAAGGGTGCACACTTATTTTGGTAGAAATGATACACATGTTTTTCATGGCTTCCTAAAGCTAATTACAACCAGCCTTTTTTGTCTAGTACAGTTGCTGATGTTTGAAACAGCTTATTACACGTGTCATACTCTAGTAGCTGTGGTTCCTAAGGTATTCCAAAGATAATGTACCAAAGAAACTAAAAATTTGGTCTAATGTGCAAAAAGGTTGCACCAGCCTGGCTTGGACAGTGTTGATGAATTGGGTATCTCACTGCTTCACAGTGCCCCCAAACCACCTTTCTTGACCGAACCCAAAAGTTTTGAAACTGTTTCAAGGAAATTTTGAAAGTTCATGAATGTTTTGCAAAAACACCGCAAGACCAATAAGGTGATACACGTTATACCCTTGCTATTACCCACTTAGTAAACTATCATACAAATAATGAATGTTTATGAGTGTGATAGTATGAATAATGTCATGAGTTGAAAGATTGATCTATTCTACGAGGCGAAGCCGAGTTGAATAGAACCGGTTCAATCTGTCAACGAATGAAATTATTCATTCTTTCCTTCGAATGGAAAACATTCATTATTTGTTTTATTGGAACCTAATTTCTTAATTCATAGATTTTGGTCACAATTTGATTGTACGTACCCCACGGCTGACGTCACCGCCGTGGGTTAGTATATACTAACCCACAACCGTGGGTTAGTACCGAATAACCCATGGCATGTGACGACCAATCCTCCAATCAGATGTAGAGGAATTAATAATGTGTTATATAATACTAAGTAATTCATGTTTTGCAAGCAAACTGAGGTAGTGCTACCGGTTATAAAGTGGAATTACTTGTGGAGTGACTTACAAGCCCATGCATTTAATCTTTCAGTGCACAACCAATGTGGGTATGGAAAGTTAGTTCACTGCTTTCAATAGCAATTTGTTGAAGTAAACTACCATCCAAATGATACTTAACATAAAAGATAAGTGTTTTTATTTGTCCATAAGTACATGCCCAAGTGCGATGTTTCATTTTTCTATCAGGCACTGTACCAGCGTACTTTAAAAGAATTGAAACAACAGGATTTGTAAGTACCTCTACAGTACAGGTAAAATAATCCGGTTCATGTACAGTGAACAAAAGGTCTAAATATAAAAAAGAGCAATGTTGTAATACTGCTGTAACATTTATGTTTTATTTGTAAAAGACTCTCAATATGGTAGGAGTTATCAACCTGTTGATTCAACATTGTAGAAAGTATATCACCTCTTTCGTTTTGATATTCTTCGTTGAGAACAGAAGCAGGGGCAGATTTGACTTTTATACTTGATATGAAAGCACAATCTAACTTATTTGACCTTAGGCAATATGTTGATACAGAGAAGGTCTTGAGTGGGATAAAGAGGGAACCAAATACCCACCATCATCCAAATCATTTTCTGTTGAGAGCAGAGGTATGTCGTAATATTTTGTGTCTAGGTTGTTATCATGAGGGCCTGCTCTCATTATTGAGTGATCGTATTCTGGAGATCCTTGAAAGGCATCTAGCTCATTTTCTACACTTTCATTTGTAGCCATTACCGTATTAGTGTACGTGGTTTGGGAGTTACTGTCAGCTCGATTATCATTTATCTCGCCTCGATTTTGTCTACAACGAAAACATACGACTGAAACAACAACAACAATGGTAAAAGTAAAGATAGAAGTGGTAACAATAAGTGATGATGAAAGTATCCCTTGATATACACCTTTGTCACGAATCATGAGCGTAATACTATCTGTCATATTTCGATAGCCATACGAACCAATACACTGAACGATGATCTCTGACCTCGATTGTTGCTTTACATTTACAATCCACACATGAGTGAAGTAATCACTAGTTGTCACATGGTACTTCCAATCGTCAGGGATACCGATCCACTTCATTTTAACCCCTCGTATGTTACTGGTACACGTCAGGCTCATACCTTCTACTTCCTTCGCGGTTGGATTCGCCTCATAAATTGTTATTGTAAAATTGGAAAGAAAATGCAATGGTCCGAAAGAGCAAGAACCATTGTAACCTCCAATGTATGGGAAGGGAAACTGCTGTCTGACATTACAAAGAAACGTTGCATTATTTAGAGACTCATTCATATGACAATTAAAAGAAAGCGTATTATCAGACCTTTGATGAGCGGTGCATATCTTTCTAACGTCTGAGATATTGTGGGTGCCCTTTGACTGAAAAATGTCCAGCGTTATCAAAACAGGTGGGGTTCCTTCTTCAGATACGCACGTAAAGTTTATATAATCTTGGCGTAAATCATCGAATATTACAGGTGATTCGTAGTTAGACGTACATTGTGGACTCTTTTCTGATGGGCTGTACAAAACATTTATTTGAAGCAATTTTGTATTTTGTCCAGCTTCATTGCAGGTATAAATTCCCATGTCATACCTGCTTAATCCATTGATAACAAGAACGCTCTCTGATGAGTTCTTTTGAAAGTAAAATTTACCAGTCATTCCATCTACTAAATGTGATCCTTCTACAATAATTCCTTTACGTAATGACTCAATCTTGATGTCGTTTGTTGTATCTTGTCTGCAATACAGTTCAAGATTTATACCTTCGTGGAACCAATTTTCACCTTGGAAACGAAAACTAAAATCAAGTCTCTCGGCACATGTGCCAATTTCAAACACCAGCTCAAGGCACAGTAACATCGGCAGGGCATGGATGGGCATCATCATTAAAACCTTAAAGAAAAATATAGGAATGAAAAATTTTAACGATCATGAATAATTATAATGCTACGGCAAACAAAGTCGCTTAAATAAAGAAACAAGAAGGCAATCCACGGAGTTTCTTATCTCATAGCTAGTAGGCCTACACCTACTGAGCCATATAACTGGAGGACGCACGTCAATGTGGATTAATAGAGAAATATCCTGCTCTATGTTTGGAATATACCACGAAACTGAAGCCGACTTTGGGGTCACTTGATGTAGGTTACCTTCGGAAATAATGTAACGATGAGGTAATGTGGGCATGGTAACGCTTCCTACAACTGTATCGTGCCATAACGCCTCTTCGGGTTCTAATGCGTTAAAAGGCGCTATCACGCTTAAGCACACATCCACATCCTTACATAATTGCTTTGAGTCTAGTACAGTTGCCTTATCAACTTAATAAAAAGGCTTTATCACAGTATCTGGGGCAAATGACACTAACGTATGAATCTATATAACGTATGAATCTAAACTAAAATCCCATACTTCATGATAGCGTTTATTGTAAATAGGTTGTGCGCTTGATGTGAAGATAATACACAAGGCACCCATCGCGGACGGTGAGCTGATCTTTGTGTAGGACTTACATGTATGGATCAGTTTGACCCCGTTGGAGGCTTTCCTGCACGCGCCCATTTGTTGCTGTGCAAAAAGAACGCCTTCAGTGCACTATACAGAAAATCTGTGCACATAATATGATGTGCATGCTTGCACACGTTAGCATGCACACCATTAGAAGGGACAGCCAGTACTAGTATCAAGCGCGTCTACACCGTGTACTGTGCAAAGACCTTATGCACATGATGTCACAAAGCAAAAAAAAAAAAAAAAAAAAAAAATCGCCCTCGTTTGGAGGAAAAGCGCGTATCATTGTAAGTAACACCAACGATGCAGACAGCTAATTTGTCAACCGTGTACGCGCGTAAGTCTATATGTGCGAGCAAAATCTACACCGATCGTGCACGTGTGTTTCATTGTTTTCCTCCAAAATGACGTTCGCGTGACGTCAATGCATAAGGTGTACTTACGTTGCTATCACCAATGTTAAACAGTCATTGCGTACCGAGACGATATTTATAGTGCGGCCTCACGCCCTACCCAAAGAATACGCTGGACCACTCCTAAAGGTCGCGTTGGTTTCTTACGCGCTTACTACGGGGAAGCAATTTGTGCACTCATTTTTTAACGCGTCAAGTATATTTAGATAAATAGAGAGAAATGTATTCTGTGTGTATACCACGAGCAGGCACATCAAGCTATTCTTTTAACTGCATTTGTTTAATGCGTTCTTAGTCTTAAACAGTATGCCTATCGCTGAACTCAGTAACGTGCATGTCAAATTGAAACTTCCGCTCCAGTATTTGCATTTCCACGAGGAGTCACTTTCCATAACAATGTCCGTAGCCTACAGAAGTTTAACATCTTTGCTTGTAATATCTTAAGAAACAGTTCTTCATCAATATCGACTTACATCACTGGAAGTATATGCCTACTAAAAATAATAAAAAATGTGTTTTTTCACAAAATTTGACCTTTGACCTCTGACCTTTACTTCCAAGGGTCTAGGAGACAAAAGTTTTTGCACTAATGTACCTTTCCAACAAGTTTGAAAAGAATCTGTTCAGCTCTTTAGTAGCAGTTTTTAAATTAAGAGAATATTTGACCTTCTGCTACGTGATCTTTGATCTCGGTTGCTGTGACAATCATATAGTTTGGTAGTACCAGACACATTCATCATATGTGTGAAGTTTCATGTAAGTGGGATTTTTCCTTTAGGAATTATACTAAAAAATGTGATTCTTTTATTTTTCACAAAATTTGACCTTTGACAACTGACCTTTGACCTTGACCTCCCTAGGGTCTGCAAGACATAAGTTTCTACCTGGAGGTACCTTCCCACCAAGTTTGGAAGAATCGGCCTGTCCCAAAAGGAAGAGTTTTACCAATTTTCTCTTAAAAATATGTAAAAATAACTATTTGGCTTTTCACCACGTAACCTTTGACCTTGGTTGCCATGGCAACCACATATTTTGGTAGTACTAGACATGTTCATTATATGTGAAGTTTCATGTCAATGGGTTTTTTCTCTTGGAATTATAGTTAAAGTCATACACTCGTCACCCTAAAGTATATTTTTAGTATAGGGTTATCAAAATTCTCAGTTGGTTACTGCTCTCTGATTGACAGCATAGTTTGAAAATTCAAAAGATGCACAGTAGCTTACAATCCTCACAATGCAGAGAGAGTGCTTGGATTACACATTATAGCCTTGCATGCTCACCAGGACATGACCTTGAAGAAAAAAATAGGTTTGTGTCTGCACAAAGAGGATTTTTATACAGTTATGGGAGGAGCTACAAGTTGCATAGTTGGAAGAATTGCAACTGTCTGGGACGACAAGAATTGCCCTTTAAATCAGTGATTTTCACATACTTTTACTTTTGACCTCTGAGAACGCATTGATATTATTGAAACGATGAGTTTCAAAAATTTAGTTAACTTTTCCACCTATCCTCAATAGAATTCCATTTTGGATGCAGTGTATGTGAAGGGCGTGTATATTCTGCAAAGAAACTACACCTGATTTCTAGCTCTGATCACTGTAGCATTTTACTTGTACCAATTCAAAGTACACCGAGAAATATCGTGCACAAAAAGCAAAAAAGAGAGCAAAGCAGTAATCTGATAAATCGTGAGTTTCGTAAGGTTAAAACCGGTGTTGCATGTGGATCTTACAATATACCGTGAGAGGTATTTAAGTACTTTTCTTCTGAATTAGCCCCACTGCGTACAACCATTTTTTCAGGAAAGCTTACAAAATAGCAAAATCCCCAACCTGAGGAATAAAGCGTTAACATGTCCCGTTCCAAAAGTGAAGAATTGATTTCAATTGATTTAGCCAGTATTGGATTTAGTAGTATGCAGAAGATTCTCCTTCCTCAGTTAGTTGATAGTATTGAGCAATAAAGGTTTTTCATCGACGTCACAATATCACGTGACTTCTTGGTTACCCGCCATGTTGGCCGTCAAGCTTGCACTTGGCGACGGTGTACTGTACGTATGTAGAGTAGCTTACTGTATGTGAGTATGATGAAGTTCAATATTGCAGTGGAAAATGTTGGAAGAAACCGAGTCCTTCTTTTGTCAAACATCACCAATAAATTGGACGACAAACACAAGGAACATTACGTTCAAAAAGTGATATCAATCGGATCGAGGAACCGAGGATCCTTATTTAATTCCCAAGGCGATGTTCAATGACTTTGCGAAAGCTTCTTAAGTTACATTCCCAGATTTACAGTAGCCGGATATATTTTTTTATCTTGTAAATAAAACATCACCTTACCTTACACATAAGACTTTAAAGATATAAAAGCTAAGAACGCGTACAAATAGTTTGTAGCTAGTTTTGTGAGAGAAATTCTGGTGTACCAAAATGCCTCGAAGTTGCATCTTTATTATCACTAGTAAGGTAAGACTAAATTAACTAAGACTCAGAGCAGCATACCTAAGAACGTTATTACAAGGGTCCGCCTTAAGGATATTGTTTTCCATAGCAAAACTGCTATGCATTTTTTATGTCGTATAGGAATGAACATTTTTTTTAATTTTTGGATCGCTACTATGTTCATTTATATCGCAAACTGCGATGCGAGAACGGCTTTTGAGGACACTGGTTATAACCCAACACGAATAGTGCACTGCACAGTGTAGTATGTGGAGTTGGTGACCAATTTTGTTGTCACATCACTGAAATCCACCTTGCTTTGGTTTCCTAATTTGGAAGGATACGATAAAAATGTAAGTAATTGGTAGTTTCCTCCCGATTGGGACACCCAACCGAGCAGCAAATTTTCCTCATTGGGAAATTGTAGTGCGATAATATTACTGTAGTGCGGCACTACATAGCTGGTTTGACGGCCAACATGGACGGTGAGATGAAATCGGACGTGTGATGACGTCACGTGAAAAACCTCTATATGGGGATGAACGTCAGTTTGCTTACAAAAAAGGGGTATCATGTTTTGAAGCTGTGCTCTTATTTATTCATGAAGTGTCGTTTTTAACAACAAAGAAACCACAATGTCCAAAGCTCTTTTCTTGGACTTTTCGAGTGCTTTCAATACGGTGCTACCAAACCAGTTAATTAAAGACGTATCGACTTAATCGAATTAATGAGCCATGGCTTATACATTGGCTGGCCATTCATTAATTTAAGTAGGTGGTCACGACAAGTCACGTTGGATGAAGAACTAAGGTCTGAAATAAACGTTGGTGTGCCTCAGGGGGTCCATTGTCTGCATTACTATTTATTTTGTACACTGACGAAATCATGTCCAATAACCATCTTTCTGTAGCAAAATGTGTTGATGACACTGTATTATCATGCACAATATCCAAGAGTCCGTGTGTCAATGATCAGATGTGTTATTAACAGTCGGTTAATGAAATATTCTCAACCTGCGATCGAAAGGACTTATTGTTCAATCCAAAAAAGTCTAAAGAAATGTGTTTCGTTTATATTAACAGAAAACACGAGGGATCTAGAAGTGAAAAGGTTAATATATATGGATCAGAGGCTGAGCGAACGTCGCAACTGATTATCTTGGAGTATGTATTGACCTTAAAATGTCATACACCAAAATTTTTAAGAAAGGTGTATTTTATTGTATCAAGTTTAGCTTATATTATATCGTTCTTCAACAAACGTGCAAAGGAAAATGTACTCAATTCATATACTCTACCACAAATTATTTATGCTGTACCTGTATGGTATCACTTCATTTCAACTGGAGATAAGACTAGAATAAACAAAGTTCTTAAATATACTTCACGGATATTGGGTTTAAATTGTCAATCACTGCGTGATACTGTTCATACAGCCGCTAGGAGGGAATTTGCTAGAATGACGCATAAAATTGAAAATGGCAAAAACCACCCACCTCATTTTCCCATCACTGATCTTTTAACCAAATCAAAAAGAAATCTTAGAAATCCTTCTATTTTGCCAAAATCCAACTTTTTAAGAATTTTTCCCTTTACTGTAGTTTTAATCAGTGCAATCTTTTTATATATTTACCTTTTAAGAATCTTACTATTTTTATACACGCGTATACTATTTGTAAATTATTTTATCATTTGTCAGTTTGTTGTAGCCATTTTGATCTTTGATTGTTTCTGTACTCCTGTTTATGAATGCTTGTCATTTATACTGGTTTTAATAAATGAAATGAAATGACCTCTGACCTTCACTTCCGGAAGTCAGTGTGGCACAGGGCTTCCACCTAGGGCACCTTCCCACCACTACTTTGGAGAAAATCGGCTTGATCGTTTAGTAGGAGATATTAACAAGACGACATCGGACACGTACATAGCTTAGGCGCACACCTACACGCACACACCGACACGTTTTGACCCCTCCTTCAGTTATGGACTTCTGGTCATCCTGGGGTACCCCACCATGGGTCAGCCCCTTAGATTAGTAACTTAGGAAAATTAACTGTTACCATGGCATCGGTTGTTTTTTTAAACTGACATTGCCATAGATAGCCCAACAGGCAAAGTAACTACAATATCTCATCCTCCTCACGGAGCGATGAGATAATAGATAGAGAGAGAGAGAGAGAGAGAGAGAGTGAGAGAGTGAGAGAGTGAGAGAGTGAGAGAGTGAGAGAGTGAGAGAGTGGGAGAGTGAGAGGGTGAGAGTGAGAGTCAGTAACTACGATAGCTACTGGTTCAGCGCTCCCCCAAAGGAAACTCGCTCAACACAATACTTTGAGCTGTCTAAGCTTCAGCAACTTTACAGTTTAGTGGTCAAATCAGGTCAAGTGAAGCACACTTTCTTGAAAGGCAAATCACAGTTGCATTACAACAAGGTATGTAAATCCCCCTCCCTGGGTTTATCATTTTGTTGAAAGGCCAAAAATAGAGCTTTTACTGAGAAAGTGATGGAAATAATTGTAAGTGATCAGGGAAGTTTTGTGTAGTGTAACTAAAGGGTGGATAAGGCCTAATCTCATGTTCGACAGGACAGAGATAAAATCGGGGTGACCCAACATGCATCGATAACGACGGTATCCAGTCAAAATTGTGATTGCAGACTTCTGGACATTGGTCTTTAATAGCTAACGTAAATGTAACTAAATGCATGTCTGCTTTCATTAACCTGTTAAACACCCCACCGTCAGCTGACAAGCATGACTGGATCATATTCATGACTTTATTGTGGACAAGGTGTAGGCACCATCACCTCCATGGCTTGAGCGATGTTAACAAAATAATCATATGGGATTGAATTCATACTTGTTTCTACAACGTTCTAGTTACCACTCACGGTTATGTAGATGTTATTCTCTTAAAACGAGAAACAATGATTCCATAATGGTACCTTTCATGTAGAAAGAACAATGTAATATATTCATCACAATTTAGTGCATAGCCGTACACTAATGTATGTTGTAGTCGTCTTATTTTCTGCTCTACTACTGCTGTATTACCAGGAACTACGATCCTCGTTTACAGAAGAAAGATTCTCACCACGGTTCTCTTAAATGTACTCTCATTCAGATCTGTCTAATGCTTTATCTATGGTAAAACATAGTTTGGAGAATTCTTTTAGTAAACTTACCAAATAACACTACTTTTGTGATGTTTTTCCGAGCGACACACTTTAATTCACGCAAGCCAGTTCATATTTACAAGTGCGCATGTCCAAAATGAAAACGTGTAGTGTATAAACGAGACGGTTTCCCATGGCGTTAGTGTTAGTCTTGACTTAAACTCTTATAACCCTTCGAAAACAACCAGTTCGCTCCATTTTGAATGATTTTATTGTTTAATGTTTAGGTTAATATTTGAGAAATCTTGTGTAGGCCTACCAGGATAAGCACTTTCCTTAAGCGAGCTTTCAAAAGATTTCCTATCCAATTTTCGAATTGTGCGTATCCGTGGTTGTACCTCTTTGTCTTTGACATCATATTATTATCATCACATTATAATATCATTAACTCTAACTGTAAACAGGGTTATTGACGCAGGGTGTGCAGTACATCTGTAAAACGATGGCGCAATACTTAAAGTATTACTAGCGTTTTCTTATATTCATTTTTCATTTCATTTATTTGTTTCTCCACTGCCATACGCAATGAGACAAAATTACAGTTATACTGTTACAGAGGCAATTCATCATAGTAGTAGCGGAAGAAAGTGAACTAAAAAACCCGTTTGGGCTTATCAACATCAAAGGCAGAACACTCCCTTGAAAAAGTAGGGTAAAGTACTTAAAAATTGAGTGAAGTACTATAGGAGATGACACAAAACAGAGTGACTTTAAGCGCTGAAGGTACTGCAAAGCAACAGCTTAAAACCACTCACCCACCCACCGCACCGCTGTATATGAACCCTAAGTATTACAGCTAAGCTTATCACCCGGTATTGACTAAAACCTTAAACAATAGACTAGGTTTGTGTCTGCAAAAGGAGAGGGCTCAAGAGTGTTTTGGGAGGGGCTAGGAGTAACTGGAACTATCGGGGATGAGGACGGGGGAGATTCTTCCAAGGAAACCAAAATTTTCTAATTTTCCTTAAAAGAACCAAATATCTTCAATTTTTCTTCAACAAACCCGAAAATTTTTCCTGCACCTAAAATTGTGTGTTCCGCATGCTTTCGGTATTTCTTTGATTCTGGCGGAACTTGGGGTTGCTGGACCCCTCAGAGGCATATACTTTCACCAACCCCTGCTAAGTCTGCAGGTTGTACCATGGTTAAATAATTTTCCTGCAAAATATCTGCGCGATTCGCATGCAATTCTCACAATGTAAGTTGTATCCCCCAGTGAACCATTTTCAGCACAAAATTGTAGTGAACTATTCCAGCCAAAGCCAGTGGACTGCGAAGGCCCAAAGTTACATGCTGAGCATAAAGGGGTTTTCATGTAGCAACCGTATACCTTGTGTAATATTCTTAACGTGTTGTCTCTACGGTTTGAAACTTTTTTACTGGTACCACAAATTATTCAAAAATTTATTTTTTCTCTCCGTGCAAAATTTCATTCAAAGTAAAAAAGTACTATAATTATCATCTGACTAATTGTAAACTGTGAAGAGCTTGGTGTGCTCTGATTGTCATTCAAAGTTCCGCTCAAAGATCCATGCTTTTATTTCCATTTTGTTAATTCCTCGAAAATAAGGGAAAATTTCTTATGGATCCTTCCAAAAATATACTGGACCACACCAAGCCTACCACATGGCAATGCCTGGTGCCATCTCCGTTCGCAAAGTACTCAACTCTTCACCGGCGCTTGCAGAGCTGAAATAGCATCATCTTTATCATAGCCGTGTTCCCTTTACTTGTGGAGACTTTTCACGTCTCTGTATTGCAAGAGGTAGGAAAAATTTCCACCAGAAGAGAGAAAAATTTGCGCACTTCGCGCATATAAACACCTTAGTCCGGTACCTTTAAGCTGTCTGTGGTAGACTTGAGATATCATCCCCTGTGGTTGTCGCAAACTTTTATCATATAGTGGTAATACTGACTAGAAACATAATCTTCTTTGGTGGCCCCCTGTGCGGTGCCGGTCCCCCCAGCCCAAATATCAGAATTCCTGGCTACGGGCCTAACATTAGGAAAGGCTATGTTAACTTGTAAATATGAACTTGGCTAGCCTAGCCGAGGTTAGCCTAAAGAATTGAGCCTGTGTTTACCTGCAGCATCACGTTCTTTCCAAACCGTTTTTTTTTTATTTTAAGCTCAATACAAACTTTAGATACTGTGCAAGACACCTTAGGCTTGTGTTTATCTGTCAACACAATCGTCTAGTCTCCAATCCTCCATTCTGCATGGTAATCTGAGATTTATACACAGAAGTAAAACTCGAGGCCCATCTTTAGCCTCCAGACTTTTGCTAAATTTAAGAGTGAAGCAAAGAAATGGACTGCTACGTTCCGTGGCATGGAGGGGCTAAGTAATGTTGTTCAGTTGTTTTACGAAGATAAGCGACCACGTATGGGGGGGGGGGGAAGCCTTAATGGCTTGTGACTTACAAATTAACCAACTCAACAATTAAGGTCAAATTTGGTTCCTTTTCGAAAGCCAGTTCATATAAGAAACCTTAGATTGCTCTTGGATGAAAACCCGCCTTACTTTGACCAGGTCGTGCCACCCCGAACCTCCCGGTTGCTCAGCTTCATCGCT
The DNA here is from genome assembly GCA_009936505.3 of Holothuria glaberrima. Classification (NCBI taxonomy): domain Eukaryota; kingdom Metazoa; phylum Echinodermata; class Holothuroidea; order Aspidochirotida; family Holothuriidae; genus Holothuria; species Holothuria glaberrima. The sequence goes on along the minus strand of WURT03162605.1, from coordinate 929 downwards.
TCAAATGTCACCGCTTTCATCCACTCGGCCACAGCACCGGAGCACCGGTTATTACACAATTAAAAGAATGCTTGTCCTACTAAAATCACTATTTATACCAATAAGAGGTAAGGTTTTTATCAATCTTGGGGGTACGTTCCTGTTTGGTAATTCATTGGTAGCTTTATTAGTCAAATGTTTACCCAACCGTTAGATAATCCAATTACCGATCGGCTGATTGGCAAAACTTACCCCTTAAAATTTTAAGCATACATGAACCCAGAGCGGGTAAATAGTTGGTTAACTTAACATATTTGCCCAACCGTTTAAGGATGCACTGAATGAAAGTGCAATCTTGTGCCCTTTAGCAAGGCAGCAATTTTCTCCGGCTGTGAGTAACAGACGCCAAGGCACTTTTATGGAGTAGCTATCAGTGGCCCAGGCTCTGTAAACTTGTTCCGTAGTCCATCTCTCGGTGAAAGACGAAAACATAAAATATTGAAAAAAGTTTCCTCGTTCCCGTGTCACATATAGTGTGTTCTTTTAAGGAATAAATGAAACATCACCTAAAATTTGCATCGGAGTTGTATTACCGTTCAGTTAACTATTCACGATACAGTACTCACCAATTCAGCAGGAATTCCACCCCCCCCCCCCATTGAAAAATGAGGAAAAATAAAAAAAAACGAAAAAAGGGGAGAAAAAATGAATATAGAAAAGAAAAAGAGGCGAGAAAAGAGAAGAATTTTTTTAAATGATCCAAAAAAACGTTTAAGCTGTAGATTTCGGTAGGGGTAGGGTAAGGTTTGTTTACAACCGAGTGATGAATCTATTGTAATCATTTTCTATCCCAGATGTTTCTCAAAATGTTTCTCACCCTTCTTTGGCTTCTCTTTCCTAAATTTTTGGCGAAACCCCTCTTCAGTGAACTGAAACCTTTTCAGCAGGGC
>WURT03162594.1:0-10680 GCA_009936505.3 Holothuria glaberrima | reverse complement strand
TTTTTTTGTATATTTAGGGGTACTCGTGAAAACCAATTATAAGGAATATATTGTTGTTAAGTTTTGAAACAACTTAATTCATCATTAATAAATAATAACTGACTAATGAGTACTTGACTAAATCACAAGATGTAGCTAGTTTGTAAACTGGCTTATTTCACAGAAGAAACATTGTGAGGGATTTCTGCTTTAAAAGTTGAGTATATTTTATCTTCATTCCTATTTACATATATATATATATATATATATATATATATATAGGATATATATTATCTTCACCCCTATATATAATATATATATATATATATGGCAAAAACATCTAAAGCCTCCCTCGGCGAACCTTTTTATCAGGTCTGGCACCAAGTTACGGTTACTTCTGCTACAACAATTAACGCATGTTCCAAGTATCAGTTTATACAGAGCTCATATTGATAGGAAAACGAAGGGAAATGTGGTTGTCTGGGTGGAACTGTTTGCTTACTCTCCCTCCTCAATTTGAGAACAAAAACCCTTTTTTGTTTTTTCTGTAAAAATGTCAAAAAATTGCAGTAACTTTCTTTAAAATTTGCCTAATATATTGCACCAAGTTCCATTTAATTACCCTCAAATATTCTAAAATTTTCCAAAGATGAAGTGGGTACCCCAGTTCTTTAGATTCTTCCCCCAGGAAGGCCATTCCAACGTTCAACCCAGTGGGGAACAGCTTCCGTGGCCGCCTATATTAACAGAGCTCAAGTTAGTTTTAGCTGGCGTGATGCGTGTCTGTTTCTTGTGATTTCCAAAAGGTCGATTTCAGTGATAACCTGTGATACGTACCGGTATATATATTTTTTTTCTAAGAAACAGGCCATGCTGGCAGTGGTTGAGCTAGAAAATTGGGTCAGAGGGGGGTAAGAATGGCCTGTAGGGGAGCTTTGAAGTAAGTTGGGGTTTTAGGTTAAACCTAAAAAGGGCACCGACAGGGGATCTGAGTCCGTCAGGGGGCGAACGTCCCCTTCCCGACTATATGGACGCCCCGCCACTTCATGCTGGTTCATAGCTGGTAATTGCTACCAGTACGCTCAGCAAATTTTAACGTAACAAATAAAACAATAAACAGAAGATATGTTTAAGTACCACCTGGTCTATATTGTTTCCTTGCAGACTTACTCGTTGTTAAAGCCATCTTCAGCTAAGCACAACGTGAACAGTATACAACGTAACATTTTGGAGAACCACATCCGTTCTGCATGAACTTGTCCGCCGGTGTATCCGCATCTTTTTTTTTCTACTGAACAACCGCACTGTGTTATATATGACCAATTAGGATATACGAAGTACAACCTATTTAAGAACATCTTCAACTTAGGTTGATTAGGCTATATTGTAAAGAAGTCAAATCTGCATTTAATGAAAACATACCTGATTAGAGGTAGAATTATATTTCAAAATTTTCTAAAAGCTTTGATTTTTTTTTTATGATTTTGCAGGTACATGTGATAAAAGCACTAAATACTGTAGCTTTGGGATATGAGAAAAGCTATACAAATAAAAAAAGGTCATGGACCTCTTGTAGCTTTTTGAACATTTACAGTTTGTCAACAACAGTCCGTACTTGAAATTTGAGCTTATTACTACAAATGGGCTTGTTACATTTTGAGAAAAGGCGTATCATTTTTAAAAGTCCATAGCCTTGGATTACGTAGCTATGTACAGAAGCACGTCTTCATCCACACTGTGAATAAATGTGCAGGGTATTAATTTAAATACGTAATTTATGTTAAAGTTGTAAAGTTGCCGGCATGTTTTAGACAAAGTGTAAGTCCGTTGACTTTAAATAGACCGCGGGACTTTCGTTAAACATACAAATTCACCAACTTGGGTTGAGCATTGAATATTTACTTCTTTTCTTCTTCTTCTTCTTCTTCTTCCTCAAAAAGCAACACTACAGAGATCTCACCGAAATAAAAAAAAAAGGAAAGGGGGAATGTCCCTAAATTTCCTAAGACGTAAAACGTGACTGGGTAAAAAACTTATTTTCTAAAGTGTATTACCATGCGTGTAAATATTAAACTACTGATGTATTACGAGAAGCTTCATTGCATTACACATGATACGAGTGCACTTAAAAATTGTCATATACTACAAAATGAGTTGAAGTTTCAAGTATAGATCAATGTTTGATCTATTCTGGGTCTCCGTCACCCTTGATGACTCCCAGCAGACATTGCTTGTAGTCTCCACCACAGTCACTGTCAACCCACGATGCTAGGCCAGTCTCGTATTTGGCAAAGAAGGCTGCCCTCACTCGGACAAGATCGATCTACCGAAAGAAATGTGGAAAGATAAAGATCATTGTAATTTTGGGGTTTTTGTCTTTATGTAATTGGTTAAAGTTGAAGTCACCCCGAAACAGTTCTAATAAACAGGAGGGAACTGTACAAAGGATGTTGGTAGGGTAGGCAGATCAGACAGAACTCAAGGTCGAACTTCCATGAGCAGAGTAACCCTGTCGGTTTACTAGATGCACTTCAACACTTTAGATTTTTCCCCCTGTGCCATGAGGGTATGTACAACAAATGAGTAGAGCTATGACCCTTTGATCTAATTGCTAAATCGAATGCTATATCCCCAGCTCATCCCATATCCCACTAATCCCCAGCTCATCCCATATCCCACTAATCCCCAGCTCATCCCATATCCCACTAATCCCCAGCTCACCCCATATCCCACTAATCCCCAGCTCACCCCATATCCCACTAATCCCCAGCTCACCCCATATCCCACTTATCCCCAGCCCACCCCATATCCTACTATCGAAAATGCAGATAAGAATGTATTGCTTGCAACTAAAGCGTTGAAGCATTGTTCCTGCAATGTTTGTGATTTTCTAGAGACCGTGTACATATAAGCTTAGCCATATTCGTCAACTGGTGGGAGAATCGGACAGGGGGGAAAATACCCCTCACTTTTTGAGAGTTGAGGACAAAATCTACATGAACTCCTACACTATTTGTCATATTCTATCATCAAGGTCCCAGTTTTTTTTTGGGGGGGGGTGGGTTGGGGTTTTTATTATAAGTATTGACACTAATGAGCTTATTATTTTGTGGTAAACGTATTTTGATCAGTACTTATAAGTAGAATTACCTCACTCCTCGAGACAATTACACGGATCAACTGCTTATCTTTGGTTCCGATTCCCCTCAATGCATTGTAAGCACGGTCTGCGAAATACTCTCCTGGACGGCGTGCAAATTGTACTGGGGAACAAATTGAAATGATTATCGTCACACATCGAAACATCCAAAGTAGCAACATCATTTTGAAATCATCCTATGTAATTGATAAATCGTCAATGTTGTCACGAGTCATGACTAGAGTCACTGAGTTTTAAAAGTGAAATGACTCGAGCAATTGCGTCATAACTTTCCTCAAGCCATAGAGATAATACAATGACTCGAGTCACTGACTCGACTCGAGTCACACTGAAAGTAGTAAATGACTCGAAATAGTCCCTAGTCTTATTGTCTTCTTGCTTTAACAGAGAATTGTCATTTGAAAAAAAATGTTGGCCCGCAACTTTTGACGTCATAGACGAACTTCACTTTACCGGATTACTCTAATCGAAATTTGTTTCCATAAATTTCAGTGGCATAAAATTAATATTTCAGAAATACATATGTGCTGTCGTTTTGTGTGGAAAGTATAATCGTGAAAAAAAAAAACAAAGAGACGAAACTCAGCCTGAAACCCGAGTAAGAAGAAAAATTTTCAATTGGTCACAGACCTAAACTTTTTGCAAAACTTTGGCAATGGGTGAATTCTAATACAGATAAGTACAGCCGTAGACAGACCACTGTATGTTGTACTTATAATGATGGTTACCTGCAGGGCGATGTCTTCTCATTCAATTTTTACTTCAAACATCTGTATGCAAAGTCATTTCATTCCTCCAATAAACGTATACGAGACTACTTATGATTAGGGTGCTAACTTTGCCCGAAAATTGAATGCATGTATGACCGAAAGTATCATATATTTTGCTCGCAAATAGCAAATTTCCTGCGCCCCTACCCCACCCCCGTTTCGTATGCCTATGATCCATCCCTGTTCATTTTCCTTGTTACAAAAGATTGGCAATGAGCATTTACATAGGATGATCGGAACAAAATTACATAACGACTAGATTAAACCATATTTTTAGCTCATGAATATTTAAAACTTACCTATGGCAAGGTATCCATCTTGTAGGTCACCCCTGCACTCGTCTCTGATTGAATCTTCAATATCAGTACCTGCGATCTGTTTAGAGGGAGCATAAAATAAAAATAAAAGTTGAAGATTGTCTAGACAGCTAGAGGTTTGACACCACGAGGCTTGGATTGGGACGAGGTAAGGCAGATATCTCAGGAAATCTGAAGGTTCTTTTCCTTAACCTGTTACAATTTACAAAATTCTCATCTCGTTTTTTGCAAAAATAGACTGGCAGAATTTCCTATGATGCAATGGCCTCTTAAGGTTTGTAAGATTTGCCGCGAACTGAACCATTCGATTCCCGAATTTTGACATTTTCTAAGGCAATTTCGGAAGTTTTAAGACAAGAAAATCTTCAAACTGAATTTTCTTGGACTGCAGGGTCCCAATCCCCTTCCCGTGTACAAATTAGGCCCTAATGATGACGCAACTGGGTCTGATGCCATCTGAAGACGTAGCTGTACCACAGGAGTAATTTTCTATTGTCACCCTTAAGCCTTTGACGTTTGTACCTTTTAGATATAATCCTGTTCCCCGCCCCAATACAGTTGTTGCAATCTTATTGTCTAGAACCTATTTAGATATAATCCTGTTCCCCTCCCCAATACAATTGCTGCAATCTTATTGTCTAGAACCTTTTATTTCAAGAACCATTGGTGATCGTTTTTAAAGTACATGCTCAGTCATTCTATCTTTCATCGTATTATTTTACACGACTAGAATAATCATTGTAATCACTCGAGCTGTGTCAACTGTTTCTAGTCGTCACCACTACATTATTAAGCTTTACCTCTTGGTATGCAAGGAAAATGGCACGAAGTTGGTTAAAACTACGGGTAACCAAGATTCGGTTGAAGGTACTTTCGTCCGTCCCCCATCGGTCTTCTCCAGCCTGTAAGAAACCAGGACAATGAAGAATTCTAAGCAAAATAAGGTTTTGAAAATTTTACGAATCACATGAAGGGAAATCCTCATCCCCTCGTTGACAAATAAACCATTTTCTAATCACTCTCTTCCCATCACACGACCACATCATTCCTACTTTGGCTCTTCATTCTTCGCCCAGGGCAGCTGTCTTTCTTTTCTTTCCATAATTATTTTTGTTGACGCCAAAACCCTGGTATTCCATTCAGGGATACGTTCTTACACATTTTACTCACACAAATATCAGTTTGGGTATATTGCACATACTTTGGGAGGGAAAAAGTACTTTGGCCAAGCCCGTAGCAAAGGGAGGGGCAGGATGGCTGTGCACATTGAAAACTTTCACCCCCAAAAATGAAAAAAAAAATACTATTAGCTATTCGCATTTTAACATGCCACCCCAAAATAATAATAACAAGGAATGCTGACGCTCTACATAGTAAATATATAGATCATCTCCCATGGAACAACGAAGGTATGCCCCAGGGAGAGATGGACTAAGAGTTCGGGAGACTCCCCCTTTTGAGAAAATGTAATATCCCCGACAGGAGGAAAATTAGTCATGAGGGCCACCATTATGCATATTTTATCCACAATTCCAGGCGTTCTGTGTGTAGATCTCTGTAGTGAATTCCTTTTGAAACCCACTTAAAAACTTTATTGGTCTAGTGTAGTGGAATTAAATATTTGGTAGGAGTTATTATCATAGCTACCAAAGCACTACGTCCGAAATTGTGGTTCACCACGCCGTTTTTTGGAAAAATAACGTAACTTCTTGAGTGGTTTTCGTTCTTGAAAACTTGTCTATTTTAGGTTAGAAAGACTGTATATTGTGTTGCATAAGTTTGTTTTTTTTTGGTATTTGGGAGAAGTTTGGTTTTCTCCCAAACCGGGAGAATCTCCCGGACTGGTTAAGGTACTCAGAGCTACCAGACAAATATATGTGATAATATTAGCATATTAGAGAGACCCAGATTATTCCTGTCCTACTAATCCATCTCTTTTGTATGCAAAATGGATGTGCTACCATACACACACCCACCCACTCCAACACTCACTCACTTACACACTCACTCGCACACATACTCACACACAAAAAGTCACTAATTTTTTTTCAGACTGTCAGTTCTAAGGAACAGTAATCGACGCAACGCTAATAAAATATTCAGAACATAAGAAAATAAATTTACGTCATAGAGTTCCTGTGCATCTGCGACTGCAGCGTCTCCGTCTACCTCATCACTTTCATCCCTCCCAGCCTGCGCGAAAAAAAAAACAAAGAATAATAAATTACTCATTTCAGAGGTAGTGCTCAGCATCGTCTCAGAGATGGTGAAGTAAGCAGTAAGCCCCATATATCCAAAAGAAACCAGAACATAAAAAGTATAGGACTATATCTCGACGTAAACAAGCATCCGTTTTGTACAACACTCAAGATCTTATCCCGAAATTCAGGAAACCTGCAAAAATGGTTGAACAAAGTTAGTATGAAGGAAATAAAAGAATACAGAATTTGTTAGTTAGTTAGTTAGTTAGATGAGATTTTACGGCCCAGTTTCTCACCAATTGGATTAAGTCGAGCCGGCCACGGCCTTTTATCCAGTTGTGGCTAACTGGCTTGTATTCCCTACTCCATTGCTTATGATGAGCACCATGCAAGCATAATGACAATAGGTTCCATTTTTAAAGTTTTTGGTATGACCCGGCCAGGATTCGAACCTTAGACCTTCCGGCTACAGGTCGGATGCTCTGACCACTTGGCCAATCAATCGGTTACAAAAGAATACAGAAAGGGGGATATACTCACGGATGGATGGATGCACAAACTTAATGTCAGCCAACCCAACACAAACCCTAACACCAACCCAACACAAATCCCAACACCAACCCCAACACCAATCCCAACACCAACCTCAAAATAAATCCCAGCACCAACCTCAACACAAATCCCAACACCAACCCCAACACAAATCCCAGCACCAACCCCAACACAAATCCCAGTACCAACCCCAACATAAATCCCAACACCAACCCCAACACAAATCCCAACACCAACCCCCACAAAAATACTTGTTTGTTTACACTCGATCCATCGTATAATTTAATCCTGACATTTTCTTTTGTTTTTTCTCTTTTTCTTGCCCAAAACTTTTGAAAAATTGTCATTGGCGAAGAATATCACATGTGCCCTTTTTCATTAACATCAAAGTAAAGCATGTCTCCTTTTGCATTTTTAGTTTTCAATTTAAGCGGTACTGACTGGTCCGCCCATGTGTAAGGGATATCTGGATATATAAATGGATACAATCTTCAAAAGACCACGTTCAGGAGTATAGGGCAACATCACTTTGAACATTCCTATCTTTTCATTGATTCTAGCCGTCCAAGCATCTCTTGCTCAATGTTGAGAAAATAATTTAGTTATGTCTTGATGATATGAACATGGTCAGAATTGTTTTCTCTTAGATAATTTTGAACTAGGTGTTCTTTCACAACTTTCATACGAGGAGATATCTTACCTTGCCATGTGTAAGCGCACGCACGCACACACACACACACAAACACACACACACAACAACCAAATTACCGACTGACCGATCCTACCTTTTGAAGGACATCAAATGCAGACTTAAATGAATACTATGCATGATGGGATATCGTAGAATAAACAATGGACTAACTTAGTGCTAGCGCTACTTTTGTATTGCTTAACTCCCAGTTCCCATGCTCCTTTCCTATGCATGACGTAATCATTTAAGTCTGCTATGGGAAAATCTTTTTGGCCTGATCAAAGAAGCATGGGTATTATTCACGAGTGTTCGGCTTTGATCTGTATGCATACTTTTCTTACAAGATAAATCGATGTTGAGCAGTGTAAACAGAAAAAAATGAGAAGGGCTTTTTGATGATGACGTCATAATGATGACTATAATGTATGGATGGATTACATACCGCACTAAGAGATACCAGGAGGTATTTGAAATTTCCAGATGTTTCACTTTCTAAATCTTCCTTCAAGTCACGATCGAACTCTGCATAAGGAATGAAATTATATAAATAGGGCCTACATTAATGTGAGAATTAAAAATGTGATATATCAAGGCGAAATTCATATTAACACTCAGTCTGGCTTGAATGTTATAAAATTGTTTAGAAAAATACTCAAAGAGCATTATATATAAGTAACATCAATAACTACAAGGATCTATACATAGAAGAAATCCTAAAATGTGGGAAAAAACAAAATAGATAAAACACTGCTTTTTTCTGCTATACTCTTCTTTTGCTACCATGTTTACGCATCAACATGTGTTATTCAACAATACATGATGTTAATTGCTTTGACAATGGTAAAATAAAAGTGAAAAGAATAGAAGTTAATTTTCAAACTTTCACTTTATACCAAATGAAACCTCAGCTAATGCATAAAGGAAAGAAGATATTCACACGGAATCGACTCACCAGCAGCGTATGCCTCTTTAATGGCCTCAATTTCCTTGAAACAAATCATATATATTTATCACTTTAGTTAAAGATGAACTCCTGGCTTCGTATGATACATAAAATGTCAAATATTAAAATTGCTTCTCTATACCTTAAACAATGTCCACTCGCTTTTTATTAACTAAATCAAATATCGAAGTTACGAAATAGTTGTAACATCACTGATGGGAGTAAGCACAACTTTAACCGGCATATTACGTTTGTGGTGCTAAAGATTTTCTTTACACCCTTAAAAATAATTTATTGATATGACAGGCGATTTAAAGTTATGTAGCATGGTTCCTTCATTTTCAAGACACATTTTATTGAAAATGTTGATAAATTTTACACAGTGAAAAAAAAAAGAAAGGTCATCATGCTTGAAACGTTGGGTGGGCGAAAGTACACTTTATACCCCAGCACTGGACAGGGGGCTTTGGCCCCTAAGGCTCTCTTCCTACGCCTATGTAATTCCTATGTTACACTTTACAACTTTTCAGTCCTATGTTGGCGTTGTTGAACTTAGTCTTCATTCAAATACCTATGGTTTAATGAGTTTGAATATTCGATATTTACGTACCTGGATACCACCATCATTATATTGTTAAAAAGTAAAGATGTTTAAAATAAAATAGTTTCTTTACAATTTACTTTCTTTCAAACTGATTTTGTTAGATTTATTCAGTTCGGTATTGAACAGGGAAGCGGTTCTACATGTGCCAGAATGTTTCTTGCTTTTTGAGTATATGTTATCATGCTTACCGCGTTTATTCTTGTGCACATTATTTCAATAAGGATGTCCTCATCGGTGCCGCCACCCTGTAGATTCAAAATAAGAAAACTTTGATAGCTTGTAAACGTGAAACCCAACAAGAAGTGCTATGGAATCAAAATGGAATACAGTTACAAATAAGGTTGTGACCTGTTCGCCTAGACAGGGCGTCTTAGTGAACAACACATAGGCCAACACATGCAATTTTTGTACTAGCCGTCCTTATAGCCTAATACAGGTGTGTATGTCAACTGATGTGTGAGTGAGGGCGTCCTTTCTCAGAAATGTAGTTCTACTAGAAGTAATGCAATGCTGTACATTGCACGTCACAATTGAACCACAGATACCAATAATTAAGATACATTCAAGTAACACCCCAGCCATGATTGAGATCAAACAAGTTGAAATTGTGTTTAAAGAATGCACAAATGTTCAAAGTGAAATTTTGAGTAAAATTTGCTGTTTGTCACGTGATTTTGTGTCTTCTTTAATGGTTCGGCGTATGAAGTTTTTCATTGCAATGTCTCTCCATTGAACACGATCACTGCGAACATATCCAGCATTCTTCATCTGCCACGCACTGGCAGTTATTTTGGCTATTTCTTGAAGTGGAGTTTTTGACCATTTCCCCGATTTCACCAACTTAACCCGTGTTTCACCGTGTGTATAGATAATCAGCCAGGCATGTGGCCAGGATTGTGTCATGGAGGACTGAAGTGTGACATTGGGGAGGGATCTAAAGTGAGGGGTGTCATTTTTTCAAGCTTGTGCCATGGGGCTCTCAACCCCCAGACCCCCTGGCTACGCGCCTGTAATCAGCCCAGGCCAAAAAGATAGGCTTTATCTCGAAGGATAATAAGCCGTTACGCAGTTGTAAAATGGCTTCTCTTTAGTTGTCAAATACTTGAGTGATCCGTCTCAAAAAGGTCCAGAATTAAACGCCCTTACGCAGTCTAAGTCTGTCTGTGAAATGACGACAACACTTTTGAAAATATCCTTTTGTTTAACGCAGAGGCCTCAAATAGATTCGTTCGACCGGCTCAGCTTTGACTGTGAATGAGCATATGCCGAAATCTGGGGGTAGAAACATCTTACGGCCCTATGTTGCCTGCTCGTAAGATACCTTTCTTACCCTGTGGTTAAAGTTGTGTGTGACAATTTGGCAGCAGAACATTTCCTCTCACAGAGGAGAGCATTGCCTTCCGTTTGTCTATTTTTGTACCTCACTCAATATTTATTCGATCACGACAGTAGGTGGCGCAAAC
>WURT03162583.1:0-10680 GCA_009936505.3 Holothuria glaberrima | reverse complement strand
GTTATTCTGCATAAATTTAAGAAATAAGTGACAAAAATATTGTCACATGATTGATATGAGCCATTCCTGAACTAGTGCACCAGGGTACACTAACTCAAATTGGGGGGGACTGCATTTTTCCTTTAATACAGTCAGTACCCATAATAGTGTTATGCTGCTAGTGCTGGAGAACCACTTGAGACAAATCATAGCAGCTGACTTTATTGCCTTAGATTTTGAAAATTTGTGTGACACAAAAGTTGTGAGATGATAAGATAATTATAGTTCACAGAGTTTTCTAACTTTTAATGAAGTTATTGTCATGGAATTTGAAAATAGTGAAATTTAATGATAACTGTTTTGGAAGATGTCATATATTGTTGTTCTGTAACCAGGACTAAAACTGTAACAAAGAATTTAAAGTGAAAATAACCATTTCAAACTCATTAGAAATAAGACTCTTTTGGGAGATCATGGGATGTCTTCCCAGAGCAACTGGAATGCGTTATTGCTTCAAGTTCATAATAGTTCTGTGAAAGCAATGACCAGGTCCATTCTTCACATCTGAGGGCCATTTTTTTAAATTATCATATGAACTATAATATATAATTCAGAAATTTGGGGAAATGTTAAAAGGCTTGCTTTTGGTTATGTGGTAAGTTAAAAATATATTTAGAGTGTGAAGTATGGAATTGTTAAAATTCCATCATGTGAAAACAAATGTGTAGATCCTGTTCTTTACCAGCATTTGCCAACATCTTTGGTATTCATGCTGATAATTATCCCATTGTTAGTACCTTTAAAAACTGTAGATACAGCATGTACATGCTTCAGAGTGGTCCATCACAGAAATATAGGAAGATTTATAGGAAGGATACTAATGAATGTCGGGGTTTTATAGGATTTTTCTGGGAAAATATCTATAGAGTTAATATATCACACACTAGTGGTCGTAATAATCTTAAAAATTCCTCAAAGTTGTGCATGGGAAAAACACAGTACCTTAGGGAACTAATAAACTATACTGTTCAAATGATATGTGATTAACAGTATCATAAGTGTGGGCCAAGTGGCAGAACAGTGTGGTTCTACCATCAACATGGAGTTATAAGGACACCACTTAGATATTTTGGTGGAAGGGAAAGGGTAAATCCCCTGACGGTGGTTTACTTGCATATTTTGACCCTGGAATAAGTGTCCATAAAGGTTAATATTTGTGCATACCAAAAAGGCAGCCAAAGTTGCAATATTAGAAGTTGAGAACACAGAATGTGACCATGATGATGCCTTGAATGGATGGGTAGTTAATGTGGACAATGAACTGTTGCATGTCCTAAAGTACACAGACAGAATTCACCTCAGCTCCAATAACAATGGGGTTGAGACACCACTTAAATATTTTGGAGGAAGGGAAAGGGTAAATTCCCTGAGGGTGGTTTACTTGCATATTTTGACCCTGGAATAAGTGTCCATAAATGTTAAAGGGGCTCATTGCATTGATATGAATTATTTTTGTGGCTAATTTGAAGGAAATCATTGCATGACAATGCTTCTAATTAGCCTCATTTCTCATATTTCACTTCCTGTAGGTACCAAAAATGTGAGACATTGTAGTTCTTATAGACAGCAACTGCATATGAATTACTATGCAATGGTAAAAAGTGTCTGGCCACGAATTTGGAATAAATGATCTGAATCATTAATTACCCTGTCATTGCCATTTCAGTTGTGAGTCAGATGTGCAGATTCTCTTAGTTTGATCATTTACCATCAAGATGTGAGTAAATTTCAACAGGTGTGAAAAAATTATGAATTTTGGGAACCAACTCAATAAGCTCCTTTAAAAGTTGCAATATTAGAAGTTGAGAACACAGAATGAGACCATGATGATGCCTTGAATGGATGGGTAGTTAATGTGGACAATGAACTGTTGCATGTCCTAAAGTACACAGACAGAATTCACCTCAGCTCCAATAACAATAGGGTTGAGGTGAGAAAAGTTTTGAATTTTTTGCTGCTAAAATAGTAGGAAATGAACTCCTAACACAAAATTTTGCTATAAACTATTCACTTTATAATTGCTAGTCAATCTTGATAGTGTGACATGGGTGATGACAGTAAGATCATTGGCCTATATGACAACTGTATTTTTGCTATGAATACCTTCAAACTCACTTCCAGTGGCATAGCCAGAACTGTCTCATGTGGGCCATTCTGTGATTGCCAGCATGGGGGAGGGGTCTAAGTGGAGGGTGTCCCCTCCCCATTGAAAATTTTTTGAATGATTGGGTGTCCTTACATGCAATCTGGTACTACATACTGTATGAAATAAGCAACAGCGAGGGAGAGGGGGCATGGCCTAATGGTCTCTCCCCCTTAAAATGCCAGTGCTCACTTTGAATCTGTACAACTTGGCAGAAGGGTGTAATCCACATATCAAGATGCCTACAGTGTGCAAAACTGTCTGTGAATCAATAAAATGACTTGAAAAAAAATTACATGACAAAATTAGGGAAAAGGCAACTTGGCAAGTGCCCTCACTTGCCACCAATGATGGGCACTGCAGCACCAGACCCATACATGGATTAGATTTTCCATTTCAAATGGTCTGTTGGATAAATTGATGTGGTGGCATCCAGAGACCTAGCTGCCACAAAGCTTCTAGTGGAGTTTAGGGTTAGTTAGATGAGGTTTTACGGCTCAGTTTCTAACCAAGTGGAGTTTAGGGAAAACCTCCTTAGTGATCTGCACATTGCAAACTTGTAACCATTACAGTGAGACTGACTCTGATTTTCTTGAAGCACCAAGTTCTTATTCTTTAGGAGAAAATTGTAATTGTACATCACTTTGAACAATCAACTTATCTAATGGCTAGTCAGTTTGAGGAAAGATGGTAGATGGCAGGGAAAATATTGGTATTTTGAACCATTGTACACACAATATTTTAAATTAAAGAATTAGTTATATCACAGACCAGTTTTCTGTGCATACAAAGCACAGGTAAGGGTTTTAAAATGTGGAGGATTGCATGACTACAGGAGATGCCAGGCAAAGGGCTCTCATCCACCCCCTTGACAATCCCACTACAATTCCCTATGAAATCATAGAGTACTTAAAGTCACAGGTCCGAGAGTGGAACATTAATTTATGGGTGATGAAATAAGTGTTTATTAGTGCCCTAGGCAGTATCATGAGAGAATATTTCTGAATCTTATAACTGGCCATTGTGTACTGCATCTAATTAAGATACTTGGCATCTGTACATTAGCCAAACTACGGGCCATTAGCCAAACCACGGGCCAATACAAAATTATGCCAGATTTTTTTACTCATTGAACAATAGACCGTTCGAATTTTTTGTCCTCTAATGTTGTACAGGAACCAACTTTCGCTTGTTTTAAAGCAAGACTGGACAGTTTCTGGGCCAATTTGCCGGGACTGTATAACTACAGGGCCATTTACTTATAACCATGCAGCAGTATTGGTCACCCTCCTTTTCCTGAGCGATGAAATAGCCTATGCCCAACATCATCGAATCTGATGTGATATGTGATGTGTGAAACACTGCTACCTGTTTGACGAAGCCACTCTGCATCTAAAACACTATCTTGGAAAAAAGAATCCATCTAAAAATTTTATCCCAGAACACCGTATATAAGAAAAAAGTTTTTTGACAAGTTCAGAAAAACGCAGTAGGAATACAAACCCCAAATATACAAACATACGAAATATTGGATTTTTTGAAATATAGGAAATTATATGAAATATAGGATCACTTTGATGCCTGCTCTGTTTGTTTTACCTGAAACAACAAAAGATACCAGTACAGCATTCTGTCTTTGTATTGTGAGTAGGGAATTTCTATAAATTAGGTACAATAAAGTGACATGAGGTCAAAACTTAAAAATCATCTTTTTTGATTGAAATTAACTTTATACTCATGATAGAGTATTATCAGAATTTATAAAAGAAATACAAATATTTTTACATACAGCATAGTGTAAGCATGAGGGGACTCATTCAATACATGCCAGTAAACTGGCCAATATAACAAGGACACCAAAGCAGTCTTTAAGGTCCTCTCAGAAAAATGAAGAAAATCCAATGGTTGAAAATTTATAGTTAAGTGTGATTGAAGACCCTTTGTTACATAAACATAAAAAGTTTGAAAAGAATTCTCCAAAACTTTAAAAAAGGTCAATTTCATTTCTCTCAACATTTTCGAATGTCAAAAGGTCTACACTAATACATATTTCGTACACTTCCGACTGTTTGTAACCTGCAGTAAAATGAGGTAATAACCATATTTAACTTCTCAAATTTTCTTCTTTGAAACCAATCGTTAGAATGGCCATTTGGAAATTATTTTCCATCACTAAAATGTGAAATATTTACAAGATATTTTACTCCATTTGGACTGTTGCATGTAACAGGGACACCAAGAATTGGTGTCCCCATTGCATCTAACATGTAAATTTTTAAAAATTAACAGTTTAATATATGTTTAGTTGACCTGAAAATTTTCAAATGTAATATAGACCACTGTTTGCAGTAATAAGATACTTTCAAAAGCCCCAGTTTCAATGAATTTTTGTTTTTAATACACCAATGACCAACGTAACTTTGGCCTCATGGAGAACACCAACTAATCGAATATCCATCAGCATGAAATGTTTGGTTCAAAAGACATGCATATGGTATATTTGTATATTTTCTGTTAAAATTCTGGCATCTATTTTCCATGAGACTAAATAAGATTTTTTGGCGGACTTGTGCAAATTGTAAAGCATCAGTGTTTACCAACATTTACCGAGAGGTTACCAAGATTCTGTCAATAATTAATGATGGCTTTTACATAGAAACTACCAGCTAATATAAATCACATATTGAATAGGGAAAACTCAGTTGAAGGAAAAAGTAAATGAACTTACCAGTACTTCACATTTTTGTGTCAAATATATGCATAGCATTTAAAGTTTATTGGTACATACCTTTGTTAACAACTCTTCGGGGTATTTGCCAAAAGCTGTATCCATTATTTAAATAATTCTGTGGAGTACCCAGACTTGATACATGAACTCTGGAAAATACAGGAATATTCAATTGAATCAGTTTTGATTGAAACTATGTACTGCAGGCAGTGAAATGCTGCAATCAAAAAAAAAAAAAAAAACCTCTAGCTAAACTGATTGCAGAGTCTGGAATGATGAAGACATGTCTTCTGTGCTACGGTTCATCTTTGGGGTGCTCTTTTGGATTATGTTGCACAGTACATACGTTCTCTCACCACCCTCCCCCCCATTCAGCTGAAGGCCACTAAAGGGGAGGCTATGCCCCAAAAAAGAACTTTCTTGGCCAGTTTTAGAAAAGTACAGTATGTGAGAAGAAAGAAGCTTTTAATACCTTATATTTTGATACCAAATTTGTAAACTTAAAATATTAGGATCAACCATATTTACTTATTCAGTCGCAGGAATTCTCTGTATTTTATTGTATTTTTAGAGGAATATTGCTGTTTTTCTTGATTTTGTAAGGGTCGTGGAACTTGTCACTAGTTGGAACACTCATATTGTTGTTGTTTTTAGATCTAGCAGTCTTTTCTTTTTACAGAGTAGCTATCTCATATTCAGGTAGGGAGTGACAATATTATTTTTGCTAATTTAGAGTAAATTATTTTTTGGGAATTTTTTTATACATTTTATATTTTTCTTTAGTTATACCGATTCAAAAAGTTATTAAAATCTTTTTGGCAATTGTGATGCTACTGAAAAACTAGCAACCTCACTCCCCAGAACTCACAAGCTTTAATTTAAGGTATTATTAACTCTTATCGCTCATTGAAGTTTCAATTTATTTATTCTCCTTGAGGTATAAGCATGGGTGAGGATCATGGTGCGGACAGGGGGGGACGAGTCCCCCCTCACTTTTTTGGAAGGGGGGACATCGCCGAAAAGTCCCCCCACTTTTTTGGGAATTTTTTATACATTTTATATTTTTCTTTAGGTATACCGATTCAAAAAGTTATTAAAATCTTTTTGGCAATTGTGATGCTACTGAAAAACTAGCAACCTCACTCCCCAGAACTCTAGCTACAAGCTTTAATTTAAGGTATTAATCACTCTTATAGCTCATTTAAGTTTCAATTTATTTATTCTCCTTGAGGTATAAGCATGGGTGTGGATCATGGGGTGGACGGGGGGACGCGTCCCCCCCACTTTTTTGGAAGGGGGGGTCATCGCTGAAAAGTCCCCCCCACTTTTTCCAAAATGATGAAAACTAAAACTGTGATTACAAACTGACACTACATATTAAAAACTTAATTTCATCCAAATATGGCACCATTTTCCATTCAGACACCTTCCAATTTCATTTTTTCTTCAAAGGGGAGGGGGACACTCCACCCCTTATATCCCTCCCCCAGGACAGCGATTCATATATGGTGAAAAGCCTAACAATTTACTGTTCACTTACTTCACGAAGTGTAGTTCTGATTTACCCCAAGGACCAAGTAAAAACTTCACTTAAGCAGCAAAATAAAAAAAAAAATAGTATAAGAGACTTATGAGTGGTTTAGTTTAATACCACAATGAAATGACAAAAGGATAACATATAACACAAGTAACGTACAAAACAAAACCAATCGATTGCAGTAAGGAATATTAAAATGCAGGTGCAGTGGCAGGACTGATAGAGACTTTAAGCAAGTCAAAAAGTAAATATGGCACCAAAATCAATCTAGAAAACAGCCTGCCTAATTACAAGGCAAAGGTTTTCAGGACTTTTTTTACAGAATTTCCTGAGCTGACAGTAATAACAGTAATAAGAATGTTTTTATTTGAAGATTGAAAAAGATATTTCATTTTTACAGAATCTGGATTTTACCTAAAATATGGCTTCATAATCTAGATCCTTTCCTTGCTTTGTTCAAAGTGTTCCCAAATTTGATCATTAAATATGCCAAATATGCTAAATAATATATGTAAATTCCAACTAATTGATATGCAAATAAATATCCAAGAGATGGATACATTCACATTTTGGGGGCCTTTACCCAAAAATTTTTGGGAAGTTCTGCAAAATTGTTTGAAAGAAATATTTTCTAAGGAAGAGCCCTTAATTTCCTTTTATGAGAATGCCCTACTGTACTGTATGTATTGTCAATCCCTATGGTCAAAACTAAAGCTGCAGTTCTCCAGTGGATATAACGCTTGATCACACACATCTCAGCATAGTTTCATAAGTTATAAATGACCTATCTACATGATAACATTCAGAGGCAGAGACCACTACAACATGGAAACACAGGCTGCAGTTCACATAAAGGAGAAAAGCAGTACTGGAAAAGGACAGTACCTACACTTGGCTAAGTGCACCGACATACTGTCCCCCCTCCAGTAGTGGCCAGATCACACATGAAATTGGAGTCATGTGCACTTACTGAAGATCAAAAATACTTCCCCATATCTTGCCCAGTATGTTACTTGAATTTATTGCATGCTTTGGTATTAGGAAAGATACCCACTACTCAACTATCATGATTGAGGTCAAAGGCAAAAATCATGATACTGCAGTTGTGTTGGTAAAAAGTTGATATTGTACCCTTACAAAAATGTTCTGTGGAAAAAGTTCCCATACCTTGCTCCTGCAGTTACAATGCTGTAATTTTAGTATTTCTATGGTAGTATTGGCACTTTTGATACTCACATTTTCTGTAAGAAGTGTTAACTTTACAATATTTTGTATTCAATTTCACATGTTGTTAAACAATGTGGTGTATTTTGTGTATAGTTGCACAGTTTCTGTAGTCTTTACCTCCATGCAAATTGTGTATCTTCAACAGAGAGTTAACTTGGAGCACATTTCCAAAACACCATGGCTTGACCTGCACATGTATGCACTCAAGTTACCAATCATTGAAAATGCGACAAAGTGGACGATTAAAAGAGTGGTGGCACCAGAATCTGCTAAACAAGGGGGGCTGGGGGAGACTCCCTGATGGGGGGCCTGCAGCCCTGATGCTGTCCAGGGGTTGTGAGGGGGTTTTGAAGAAAACCTGTGTACTATTCCATGCCATTGTGGGCATATATGTTGCATAAAAATTTTTATAGAGGAAAATGGTTCCCCACTAATTATTGTTTTTCCCAGAATCTAAACTGCTAAAAAGCATGCAAAGGGCAAGAAAATTTTTTTGGGTAAGCCCACACTAAAAAGAATCTCTGTTTATTTTCAAGCCATATAGGTCATTCATCTGGGCAGTTTGGTCCTATATATACAGTATATCGAGCACAACTTACACTGTACTTCCCTCCTCGGGTCACTAGCCATACAGACACAAGAAAACATTTAGTTTTGGCCAAGTAAATATAAAAATATGTTTCACGTCTGGCTTTTGCAAAAGGAGGAGGATGAGCGGCTTTTTCATTTTTTATTTCTAACTTTTCCAAGATGGCTCTTACGCAATCCTTGGTACATTCATTTTAAAGGATATGTGTGATATAACCTTGTTTTACTGTATTGTGTTACACAATGCTTTAGCTAGTGAGAACTTCTTTAAAGGAAGAAGCCAGTCCCCCCAAGTTTATTTTCAAGAATTTGCTAAATCTTACAGATCTCCTCATATTTCTCCTGCAAGTATTTTCATAATATTTCTGAGTCAAATCATTGAATATTGAGGGTAAACCAATGAGTTTATTCTGCAGAAATTTAGGAAATAAGTAACAAAACTATTGTCACATGAGCCATTCCTGACCTAGTGTACCATGGTACACTGCTTCAAATTGGGGGGGACTGCATTTTCCCTTTAACACCCTTGGAGCTTAACGTAAACTATAGACATACTTTGTACATTGATGTAATTCATCGTGCCACACAGTTATATTAGCGAAGACACAAAGGGGTAGTAAAGGGAGCTAGCACAGTGTCTAACTTTACACATATGTTGAAAGACATGATTGTAAAGCTAATACTGCACAAACGATGAGTTCACAAGTAACTATTTTCGGGTGCATATTTTTTTTTTTTTTGCTTTTCTCTCATTTTCCTGCAGATAAAAAATAAAAAATTGTTTCATGCGGACCCCAAAAAAGAAGCAGACGGGGAGACACAAAACATTTAACTACGCCTTAGCAAGATGATATGAAATTCTTGACATTTACATAAACCCATGTATTCTACTTATTGAAAGGGTTAGCTTAGCTACAGTACACTGAACTGAGGAAGAGTGGGCAAAGCGTACCAAAAATTTTAATAGGTTTTATCGCAGAAAGGTTTTGAAAGCCAAAATATGTAAACCAATCATAGGTGGGCGAAAGAATTTTCCAGACAGAAGGCTAGGCCATGCCAGCCACCCCAAGTTCTGAAAGCCCCTAAATCGAGCCTGGGGGTGGTGAGAAGGGGATATGAAGGAGCCTAACTAGATGCCATTACAGGACATATTTTGCGCAATGTTCACCTAATACTTCAAAAGTCACCTTGCGCACTGATGGTGTTTTTTTACAGTGTGAATCGTGAAATCGCAAAGCGTGTGAAAATTTTGGTGGGCTTACACAAACAACATATGTAATCATTAAAAACAGAAAGAAAAAAAACTGTAGGGGTTGCAGACCATATTGGGGATAACTTACATTGTGTCAAAACCAGTTACCCAATGGAATAGCCAACTTTGCTCTGTGAGTCATTCAATCACCAACTGACCCTACTGCATTAGCAGCATGACACACACTAGAGAACAGCAACTCTAGGCTTTGCATTATGGGATGAACTTTACAACCTCTTCATAACCTATGTATATTCTGCCTATATGTTACTTGGTAAGGTGGACAGGACTTGCGCTATCTAGCTATGTGGAATGGAACTACTGAAGAAACTGGATTGAACGGCCTACAGCACGCTTGCACGTCAAAAATTTGGGGTTTTTATTAGAAAAATTGTCCTCTTGAAAACAAAAGCCCTATAAACCGTAGGGGAGACTAGTTTCCGTCAGGGACTGCATACATTATCATTTTTACCTATAAGCCTCCCTGACTAAACTGCCAAAATTCCCCGATGAGGGGGGGCCTTCCAAGACCATGGCCCCCTGGCCCTCTGGTGCCACCCCTGACTAAACACAAGTGTTATTGTTACGTATTGTTAGGCCAATCACTCCTGCGAAGGCTTGGGGGTGAGCTCCATAAAAAGCGATGACACCGATTTAAGCAGAAACGAAGAGAGTTCAAGTTGTTTGATTTCTGGACATTGTCCTTGAATCATTTTAGATTCCTTCCTCTAAAAAATTGGCAAAATTACTGGTGATAATGAAAAAGGCCAGCTTTAATAAATTATAGGGGCCTATACCATGACTACATGTTTCGTCTGAGAATGAAGTCTTGAACACGAGTGACAAGCTTGCGAGGCTTGGGCTTCCAGGCCCTCGTGTGTCTCATGGCTGTATAGGGAATCCTATGCAATCCCCTGATTGGTTAAGAGTTGTGATATGCCCTTAAAATGAATATAAATTTAAACGTCAATATTGTATGACCAATAAGGACGCTGCAGAAAGTGAAATTGGCCACACTCAGCGAAATATGGGATAGGCTACGTACGGCTTCCATGTGGAACTAAGATGTGGCGTGGGAATACAAAACTTCAACTAAGGGAGGGCTTAGTTTCCACATTGTGCATTTTCTTCAAACTTACAACAGTGTTACACGTTCTAACTTTAAC
>WURT03162572.1:0-10680 GCA_009936505.3 Holothuria glaberrima | reverse complement strand
CTGGAAAAAAGGCCGTGGCCGGCTTGACTTGAACCAATTGGTTGGAAACTGGGCCATTAAACCTCATCTAACTAACCCAAGTGGTGATACTATGTATATGTCCACTTTCTCTGGAGAAAAATGTCTAGTGTAGCTGTCGTCAATCGGGAACCACAGTATTTTGCTGATGGTGCTGGTCAGCAACAATGGCATTGGAAGGTTTAACAGAGCATCCCTCAAAGAATCCTCCTATGAACTGAAACTGACTCATCAACTTGTTCCAACTCAATTCCATTTATATTTTAGAGTGTACTACGCAGTGTGGTACAACAGGCTGACACACGTGACAAGGTCCATTCAAGCATAAGATACCTTAAGTAATAAGTGTACTGGAAAGGCACTGCCTGTCAAGCCATAGCTGTAAGCAATAAATTTGATGGTCTCATCTGAAAATAAAGTTGACGTTCACAACAAAAGAAACCTGCTACTGGCTAAAAACTAAAACTAAAAATCAAAAGCGACCAAAATAAAATGAAACCTCTCATGCACTATGGATAAAATATGAAGCTACATGAGTTATAGCAAACAAGTATTGTTAAGGAAGGACTGTTGAATGGGTTAGCTATTTGAATGTGAGTCACACACTGGTTGCTACACTCACCCCTCCTTTAATTTGTAGCGGAGGAAACGATTGCTGTGTCGGGTGGTAAAAAGCTGTTCAACAATCTGAAAGGAATTGCATCTCTATCAATGACTGCCTTCAAAAAAAGGTTACATACACACCCTTTTAGCCAATAAGATAAGGCTTGTTTAACACAGTTTGGATCCCATGTGGGTTATACGTAGCATTTCACTGTAAAGAGAGGGAGTTAACAGTGGGAGGCAGATTGGGAGGGCCTCTTTCTATGAACATTAAGTTTATTTTCTACTTAGTATCAACATTCCTCATCCACTCTGAGCCCACAGTGACTCTTTTATTGCTTGGTTAAGAGACCAAAAGGATATGAACATTTCTACCAACAAGCAATTAAAGAATCCAATCTATGAATGATCAATTTATTCCCATTCACTTTTATGCATTGGTGATGAAATTAAAATTTATCTTTGCTTTAATTCCGAAGCTGCAATTTAGGGTACATTTCTGTACAGTCTAATCCCTGTTCATAAAATGTGGTATCAACTATCAATCAGTCAAAAAACCTCTAAGACTGGTCCTAGCCTTTTTACCCCTCCTTCTCCCTCCCCTCAGAAAAACCCAACATAAAGGATTTTGGATCATCTAATAAGAATTTTTCCAAGTTTCGAAGCTTTGTGAAAAGACAACATTCACTAGTCATTTTCATGTATGCCAACTTACATGATAAACAAAAATTTAACAAACTGGTGTCCCTGTGCCTGAAAGCCCTCCCAATGACAGCCCCCACCCCCTAACCACCCCACCCTTTAAAAGAAGATGCTGAGAAAAACCTTGTAGTACCAAGCAATTACCATATAGTTACCATAAAATTACCATAAAAATCAGCCATGTTTGTACTGTATCCCACTAACATATTGCCACATGATTACTGGAGTGAGATGTTTTATAGGTCAAATTTTGCTTGAAGGAAACTAAAATTTGAAACATAGCCTACTTGGAATTGAGTGTACAAAATGAGATGGCTACCAATCTGAACTAAAAGGGCAAGCACACCCACAGGACACATGCATACAAACACAAATGGGTACTCAATATATAAAGGTAATACATACAATAGTATGCTGAAATTACTGTGACAGTGCTAAATAGGCAATACACAAAACAGGACCATGAAATGTATAAAATTCAAAGAGATGCATAATTATGTAACTACTGTAAATGAAATTTGCTAAGGTCCCTGCACATTTCCTTAGAAAAAAAATTCCATGAATATTCCCTTTATAAAACTTTTCCCATACATTTTTCTTCCCTTTTGTTAATTCTTTAATGCCATTACAGGTCAAAAGATATGATTATTTTTCTTTTTTTTTTCCAACTTTTCCATCTCTGCAGTAGCCATTCATTCTCTTAACTTAACCCATCTTGAAATAGTAAAAAAAGAGGCAAAACTCTGGAAAAATGTTTGAATTTCAAAGAAAAAAGAAAGAAAACAACTAACAAGAAGCAACTTGAAAGAAAACAAGAGGACTTACAGGGGTGTCAGTGCTGCTACGGAGGGAGGCAGGATTGTAGCTGTCAGAGCTATATCTGGCTGAGTGGCTGGTGCTGTACAGTGGGTGAAATGTATGGATCAACATAAGTGCCAGCAAAGACAGTGAGCAACAGGCTTATCATGCATTAAAAGAAAGCAAGGCACATCCTCAACGAGGTGGTGATAGGAGGGATTTGGGGCACACATGCTGCTTGCATGGCATTACATGCACGTGTGTGTGCTACTGAAGATGACATTCACATGGCAAACATGCAATTCAGATTGAAACAATGCAGCTTACATATAAGAAGGGGCAGCAAATAAAACTAAGAAAGAATTTTTAGAAATCAAAAAGAGCAATTAAAAAAGATAAAGCTTTGCCTGGGGTATCATCATATGTGAATAAGGTGGTTATCTCTGCTTTCTAGTATACATCAAATGCCTCCAGAGACCACCCATCATGACTATTGTTATTGTACAAGAACCACATCACTGTTTGTTTAATAGTTTCATTACGTCAACTGCCCTGGCTTCCAACCAAAAAAAAATCAGAAAAGTAAAATAAAATAGAAAACTTACATCTAAATAAAGACAAAAAATAAGGCACACAAAAAAGTGTTCACAGACATACCACAGAAATCTGAAACAGTGATAAGCTTGTTTCATTTAGCAGGGCTTAAAATGAATTAATACTGTTTCGCAGACAAAGAAGCAAATCTACTGTATGTAAGAAGAGTCAAAGTAATTTGTATACCATGATTCAAGCTGCATTATTACAGATAATGAGCAACAGAGGTGCCAACTTCTAAACCAGTTTCCAAATACCAGATGTTTTAAATTAGTATTTTCCATCTATAATCAGTCTTTTTTTTTTTTAAGTATAAACCAAGTCTACAAACTTAACATCAAAAGACATTACTTAAGGTCAGAGTTGGAAGAAAAATTTTATTTCCCAGGATGTGTGTCAAATTTTCCACAATTCCCTCTGCACTTTTTATATGGAGAAAAGGTTAATATCCCTCCAATTGTCAAAACTTCCTGGGAAGCCAAATACCCAAATTTCCGAGGAAGGAGCTTCCCAGCTTTTTCCAACTGTGCTCAAAGTTAACACCATACTGTGTGTACATTATCACCACAAAACCTTTTTATTGACACTGGAAAGTCTGGAACCGATGTGAGTGTTTCCTTGTCTTGAGACTAACGTTATGCACAAACTCACGTAACGCTACATTAAGCTGTCAACTTGAAATCATTAGCAACTATTGTTGTAAGCTCATACTTGTGAGTACTCAGTGAGACTGAAACCCCTTATGCACAACACAAGTAAAATGAAAATGCCAGGTACAATTGCATAAAGTGCACAGTGTCAGAAGGAGCTGTATAAATCTTAACCCTGACATTACACAGTAACCTAGCTAGCCTCTAGTTCTGCACTTCACTGCATGCACATTACAGTACAACAGCTGAACGGAAATGTCAATTTCTCTGACAAATAAGTCTAGGCTTCAAGCGTCAGCCGTTTAAGAAGCAAACACATAAAAGACATACACTTCTTATAGGATTTTCAAAATTTTTACTTGGTGACAAAAATCCCTCCTCTTTTTACCATCTTGCTAATCTGTACTGCTTGGCACCTCAGGAAAAATGACTACCAGAAAAGTGTATTGGATTAACCAAGGCATTAACTGACTACCCATAGACATGTAAATAGCTGTTTGCCTCCAGAAAGAGCTTCAATGGATCCCCATATCCTCTGACTAGAAACTGGTACATGTAAGCACTGAAGTTGATACTGCTTACCATATTTTTGCAAATTCCCAACCCTGCAATCAAATAGTGCTTCATAACAGTACAATTTGTGGTGCAGACTTCAAAATTTAGACCTGCACACATTAACATATATATATATATATATATATATATATATATATATATATGTAACATCTCTAGATGTGTACATAGACATAGCTCATTTGTTCATGAAGAGTGTACACAGAGGTATCTCTAGTAGAAGTCATGATTTCAGGTAAGGTAAATGGGCCTATAGCCAGCTGTCAAATTTGGGCGTAGAGTGTCTGTTAGGACAGGGCATATTTACGGCTCTTTTAAAGGGATTGATACCAAAGATTTACAAAAATTTGCAAGTGGGGCATAATCAGATTGCCCCTCCTCCACCCTGTGGCCATGAGCACACAAGACAACCAACTTACCTTTTCAAGGGTGAGGTGGTTGTGGTAGTGTGACGAGGACTTCTCCTGACACCCACAAAGCTTGAAGACACCTTAGTACTCTTCAGGGGAGAGGATGGTCCTGCAGCTCCTGACGAAGATATCCTGCTACATGATAAAAATACGATCAAAAAGTCATTCCACAACTATTCTTTGGCAGATTTTGTTCTCATACAAGATTTTATATCAACCAATGTAATCAGTTTCATGACAATAATAACAACTTCACAATGAACATATGGAGATCATCAACCATGCATTCAAATTTCACTAAAAACAAAAGACTGTTATGACAATAATTTAAATAATTTAAATAATTTAGATGATTTTAATTAATTTACATGACAACAAGATACCTGAATCTAAGGGACAATACTATTCCACAAATTTTCAAGACCATAATCATGAAATTTCAACATTCTCGTTTAAACAAGCTTATCAGAAAATTGTTAAAGCTTGCTTCACACAGTTCAAAAACGGGGTAGAAAGAACATGTTTAAAGATGTTTACAACCATACTTTAGAGATAGGTCAATAACATAGCTTCTGTATATACTGTACAGTTACTAAATGTTAAAGCTTCCTAAAACTCTAATTCCTGCAACTTTAATTGGTTATAGACAGTACATTTTCTGGGATTTTGATTTTTTAAACAATGAGAAAATATTCAGTGTGCCTTTGTTTGAAGAATTCTTATTATTTACAAAATTCATTTGCTATTCCAAAATTTTATCATGTTTGTAAAATTTCATACCCTTTCCAGGCCTGATACTACATTGCATAAAATGTTCCATTACTTTTCCAGGCGGTGGGAACCCTACATTTGAGAAAACACCACAATTATATTATAGTTCAAACCTTCTCCCTGAACTACTGTCAAACAGGTATTTATTTAAATGCTCCAAGCTGATCAATATGAGGGATCAGGTTTGGTACACCCTAGGGACAAATGATGTAACATTACACCCACTTTGCCAGTCAAGGTCACCCTTGCATAAAACATTTTTTTCGAACAAACAAACCACAAATATCTATTAATATTTGGACTTATTTTTAGAGTAATTTTCCTAATCTACTTTTGGTTAGAAATTAGCCCTCTGGTAACTGTGTTTCAAAAGGGCAAAGTTTTACTGGAGTACTAAGGTCAGACCCTTTGCTCTTTTCTTTGTTTGAAGTTTACCCTTCACTTGACAGCCATAATTTTCCAAAACTGGCAGTATGGTACCATGGCCTTTAGACATCCTGTAGTGTAGGCCCAACTGGTAAATTAACACTTATTGGTATGCCAGTAATCCAGAATACTTAAACAGCTGCTGTGAAACATGTTCCTTCATCCAGAGTTGGGATTCCTACACCCATGAAGATGCAACTCCTACCATGAAGGGGGTCTGACCCCAAAAATGTTGGGAGTTTCCAAAATCTACAGAGTACAGTACCTTTTTAATATATGTGTAGCAGGAAGAAGCTTATAACACAACAGCAAAAAGTAAAAAACAAAAATAATAGCTATCTTTTTTAACTTCCCAGACATTGGAATATGGCTGGGGAGAAACGACCTTTAACCATTTTTTTTTCTCTTTCTTGGCTTTTTTATATGGTTCTTTTTTCTTTTTTTTTGGTGGAGGGGGGGGGGGCCTTTTTTACTAGCTATTATATCTAAATACCAGAAATTTTCTCTCAAGAAGTAAGCAATACTGCTATCGTTCGAGATTAGATTTACACAATACTTATGTTCTTCTTGCATGCTCATGCTATGTATTAATCTTTCAAATGATTATATCCAATGATGACTTTAAAACATTAACCAAAAAAAGAAAAAAAATACATAAATGAAAAGAAAAGAACGGCACATACAGTCCAACAGAAAACTAGTAGTAGCAAGTTAACTACAGTTATACACTATGCCCACAGGCTATTTCAGAATGCAAAGTCGATACATGTTCTTCCCAAAGGGGATCTCTGGAATTTAATTACAGAGTTACAACAAATCAATGAAGTCACCAAAAGAAAGAATACATATGCACGTCATGCACTTAAACTTATGCAAATATTTGCACTCATTCACAGACAAACATATCCAATGGCAACACGAAAACACCTGGAATACCCCAGCAACACTACTTTCCTTGGTAACAATCAGGGATTAGAGGGGCAACCTTTGTGGTCCCGAATCTTGTACAAAATTATTAAATGAATGAAAACATTCACATCTGAAAATTCTGACAAATCCAAAAGAAGTTTCCTGCACTGAGGACAAGATAAACAATGGTTTTAGCAAGCTGTGAGCAGCAAGCCTCAGGCTGAGTGAAGGCTGTGTGCTGATGTACCATGACAGCTAAAACAAACACAAAAGGACAATAGTCAGCATGCACTTCTAATGAATATTAATTAATCTTACTTCTTATTTATGGCCCTGCTCCTGCTATCGGCATAATTACAGATTAGAAACAAAAGATAAATTAAGCATTAATGAGAGGTTTGGCGATGATCCTAAAACGAAAATCTGTCACAAGCACACAATAAAATCAATCATGTGATCAAGTGATCCAAACAATTTCCCTTTCTTTCTCAACTTTACAATACAAAGCTAAGAAAAATACATCAATTTTGCATCAACAGAGGCTGTTTTTTTCAGAACATATTTTTTGATTCAAAATATTGAGTATTCACTATTCACATCAGAAACTCTTATAAATTCCAAGAAATTGCAATGATAGAACACACTACTATGCAAAAGAAATTACTTGAAAAATTAATGTTGTAATAGTATTTCAACAAAGGCCATGTGTTCGTATGCAAAAAACAAAAAAAAAACAAAAAAAAAAACAAATTTTTGAGCTACAAAATGTCTCCATTTCCAATTTCACAGCATATTTAAATGATAAGTTTGTTCAAGATCAAACAATTTATCTGTGTTCTCATAAATCTGTGAAACATTCAACATTTCTTCTTTTTAACTCAAAGTGCAGCTTTACAAAAGAGCAATCTTATGGTGAATTTTCGATAAGCTCTGCTTTACGCTTCAAAACGTACATCACAATCTTTCCTTATGGTCAGTAAAGTTTCAGAATAAAGGAATAAAGATTTCACGATTCACACACTTCAAGTGGCCAAGAGATCAACCACACAAATGCTTTAACCTGTGAAAATTATTTTGGGGACACCTTTCAGCTGCATTTTGGATAATGTCAAAATGGTAGTCAAAGGGTTTGCAATGTGTATTGGACACATGAATTAAATACAAGATTGCTGTAAGAAGGGGACTTAAGACTGAAAATGTTTGAGAAGTGGAGTATTTTTTGAGACATCACTTAAACTACTAATCATGAGCAATTTCGAGACAGATTAAACTTTGATTGGATAAGCTTATGTTTAGAACAGCTTCTGCCGTTTGTGAACCTGTCATTATGGTTACAAAAAAAAAAAGTGTGGAGGGGGGGTGACAAAACAAAAACTATGGAGTCATTACTCCTTGAGCCTTAGGCAGAATGGAGAGCTCAGAGGGTTCCAAACAGGTGATACTGGTGAAATACTTGCAATGGAATGTACTAAAAATTTTGAGTAAACCAGGGTTATATGCACCCAAAAGACTCCTGGACAAATATCTTGCTTAAGTCTTAATTTGTGGGACATCACAAGGTCATGTGCTGAAACAAGGACCAGATGTAGATGGTCTCAGAGAGTACATAAAGGAGTTTGATACATTTGCAGGGGATGCAAGGTTAAGAAATTGAAAGGAAAGGGTTCTACGTGAGAATGCATGGCAGACTATACGTTAGCCCTGCACCAACTATATGTCCAGTTGTAATTTCTTTGAATTTTCCAAATTTAGAGACAAATACCTTTGACATGAGAACTAAACTTTTATGACCTAACTTTTCAAGATGATGGGAGTGAAAACACGAGGAGTGATCAAGAATTATTTCATGATCCTGAAACACCCAATGGAAATAATAATTGTATTAAATCCAAGGAAACATCATAATTTAGATTTTGGAAAATAAAACTTATGGAGACAAATTTCATGATTTCATGAAAGGAATGATAAATTAAATCATGAGAAAGGACGAAAAAGATTAAGATGACACATTTTACTTTTAATCTTTCGAAATGCAAATTTCCGGACATTTTTGAAAAATTATGGACGTCATGAACTGATTAACACTTTCACTTTATAACAATAACAGCACTTATCAAAGAAAGGGCTTCAATGCATCATCAGTTTCACGAGCCATGCTGCAAGACAGTATATATAAGACACACCATACACACACAGAACCAGCCTGACAGCAAACTCAGGCAAAATGTTAGAGCAAAGCAAAACCGATCACAGCTTTCCTTTAGCAATTTTGCATTATTTAACTGAAAACCATGTCAAATCTTCCAGATGGGTGAGATACCCATGAAAAATGACAAAACAAAGAATAAAAAAACATTGCCCCAACGAAAAGGTGGACTAGTTGCTTTTTTAGGATGTGTGTGTTGATTCCTTAAAAAGTTCCATGGGGAACACTTTTCATGCAGAACAGCAAAAGTTGGGTAGGAACTGGTTTCTAAAAATATGTTTTACCTCAGGATAGATCGAATTGCTTTTTGGCTAAAACAGTGGTCAAAAGAATGTGAAGAGAACAACAATAAGTTTATTATGAGAATTATGAGAATTACACCAATTACACAATGGTCTCCACAAAAAGTAACTGACCTGGTTATGAATGACAGGACTCCTGGGCTGAGGAACCACTGATTTCTTGAAAACTCATTCAGAAGGAATATTAACCACGCCATACTAGCAAAATGATTGCACAATAGACTAAGAATTTGCTTCACTTGAAGAAGGAAGACTACAGCCTGCCTCTACACCTCTAAGATAATTTAAACCATTCCAGAATATGTGGGGGAAGCCCTTCAACATGAGGCTGCATCTAATTTAGGCTGACCTTATCGCAGGAAAACACATGTCTCCATCTTACAGTACAGCTGTTTAGTCACATTCAAACATCTACAAAAAACTTGATAACTTCCCAACAAATATTAACACACTGCAGTGCAGTGTATAGAACATTCAGGTATTTAGCTTTACAGACCATGTCTGCTAGCCTTTTCAGAACACTCAAAATTCATGCACTGCCTTTTAAAATATCCCAGCTTTATTCCAGATTTTCCCATTTTTTAAAACGATGCAGCAACCTGTCAATAATGCTCCTGTAAAGTACATTTCACACTATTTCTTTCCAAAATTCAGTTTTTTTTTTACTTTTTTCACTTCACTAACTTCAAGAACTATTCCCTTTTGTAACAATTTTCAAATGACCCTTCTACAAAAAACAAGAACAGGATATTCTCAAGCCATACAAACCTCAGTGCTCTCACATGAATATAAACTCCTGCTACCTCCCAGGCACAAATTATTCGCACTGTGGACAAGTTGGTGAGTTAATAGCCAAGATTAATTACTTAAGTTTACCTTCAAAATGCTACTTGAAGCCATTTAAGTTACATTTTGAAGGTGTTTAAGTACACATTCAAGGTGTTACTTTAGTTTAACCCATTCAAGTTCCTAAAGGCATACCAATAATCACCCCAAAATCATCAGTTGAACTTACAAAAAGTCATTCAGCTTTTATAGTTAGCTCCACAGAATGACCATAACTAATATCAGGCACCTTGCAGATTTACAAACCATGTAATTTAGTTCTCCCCATGTACCATACAACTAAAACCGTAATAAAATATTTGTTTGCCATGGAGGCAAAGGAAACTGGAGCTACTGGAAAGTATGTTTGAAGTGATTCTAGTGTTCCTTTAATTAAATTAACTTTGCTCTGGTAATAATTATCTGAGCTCAGTGCAAGTCAAAAAATTCCAAAAGTACACTAGAAGCAAAAAATAACTGCTCACCTGATAGGTTGTGTGGTGAACCTTGCATGAAGCTTTCCCTCCTCAATTCTGTCAAAAAAAAAAAACACTGTATACTTACCACTGCAGGCAAGATAGGACAGGGCTTATTTCTACTATAAATGGTATTTTCTTTGGAGACTTCAAAACCTAAATTTACTCATACATTGTCTTAGGGTGAAAAGATTGCAAGAAATTTTAAAAAAAGTTGTGGACTACACAAGCCCTCAAGTGTATTTTACAATGAACAGATTCTAAACTGGTAATTTACTAACTCATAATATAGCACATCTCATATCTTGAGCTTACCTTCATAGCAGGTGTTGAATATGTACTCCTCTTTTGACATACATACTCTAACACCTGTGAACAATAACAGAGATCATCCAATTTCGCTATATTCATGAGCCC
>WURT03162561.1:0-10680 GCA_009936505.3 Holothuria glaberrima | reverse complement strand
TTTTTTTTTTATGGATCGTGGTATTACATGTGTAAAATAAAGCCTGTAACAACTACTTCATGCCAAACCTGAATCTACACAAGATCTCATATGACAGGAAAATATTTTGACTTGTGACCATGAATATTCATAAAGATTGCATAACAGTATAAACAAGGTCTGTATTCTGATCAAGTTTGCTAAAAGAGAATTTTGTATCTGAAGATTTGATAGTTTTAAATATTGTTTTCAGAAGCTTGTTGTTTACAGCTAATTGCAGCCAGTAGCATCTAACTTTTGCATGTATTTACACCAATGAAATGATGAGGATCGGAGTTGCCATGCAGGTTGGAATTTTAATTGTTTCCACATTATCTACCAGATTTTCCTTAAAAATACATTAATTTCCACAATTTTCTCATGAAATGAAGGCAAGTTTACAGACATTGCATAGCTTATCTCACTAGAGAAATAATTTAACAAATACACTTAGACTATCATAAGAGACACAGGTTTAATTTCACAACATCATGAGTAATTTTGGCTGACATATACGTGTAAATCATCAGTGCTTGCATTTGGCATTTTGTCAGCCTTGTTTGACATGAAATTTGGCTGGTTGCTTCTCAGAAGAGTTGGTAACTGCTAATGAGCATGACATTTAACATACCATCAGTTTCAATGATGAAACTCTTTTAAAACTTGAGGTGATGTTCACATGGCTGAAGAAAAATTCATGTTACATGGAAGAAATTGTGGTCTATTATGTACCTCAAGATGCTTTTTCTTGTTGAGTACTTTTTTGGTAAATACCAAGCTAAAATTATTTACTTTTGTGAAAAACAAGTCCTCATACCCATGATTATTTAATAGCTTCTCTGTAATAATTTGCCAGCATGAACAGTCATTGGACAAATTCAGTAGTGTTTAAATGTTCACTAAATTTTCATGTTTTCTTTTTTTTTTTTTTCTTTTTTAAAGATAGAGGATGGGAGAATTTTAGTTACAAATTGTTTTCCCTGGGGATGTTTTGTCTAAATAGGTTCTAATGAATAAGCTTTTAGTTCATTGGGAAAGTTCCTAGTCCTGCTTTATCACTATTGGAGCTAAAATACAGAAAATGAGTATTTGCACTGACATGATGTGAAAAGTAGTAAAATGTTCATTTATTTTGAAATTTTTGATGACCGTAACATAAAAAGGTTTTTTCTGTTGTGTGTATGGCTCATCATTGGATCTCATGATTTTGGTCTTACGCTGTCTATTTTGGACTGGATAGTAGCTTAGCTGGTTCTCATATTTTGTAGCTTAACAACTTGAGTGACTAAGTCATAAAAATCACTTTGTTGAGAATACTTGAGTCAGACTTAGTAGACAAAATTAAAGGTTGTGCCATTATAGTATTAAAGGGAATCCATGCCTCTGCAATTCAGGTTCATAGAGCGATTTTGTATAGCACCAATGCTGCATTACTTCAGTTAATTGTGCTGCTATAGGCAGGTTTACTAAGTTAGGTATGAAAGTTAAGTTGATGACGGAAAATTTAGAAGTTAATAACCATGTGGGATACAACCCCGACCCCCCTTCCCTCTACCATTGTTTACCTCCTCATCAGCTGGGTGTTTTAAATAAGTAAAACCTACTATTTGAAGACACTCTAAAGTACTGCATATGAAATGGTAATCAGTTGGTTAATCTAGAGAGTGAAATTTCCACAAGTACGTTGAGGAGAACAAAGCACTTGCGCAAGCTGGTTCTCATATTTTGTAGCTTAACAACTTGAATGACTAAGTCATAAAAATCACTTTGTTGAGAATACTTGAATCAGACTTAGTAGACAAAATTAAAGTGAAATGAATTTTCTGCATGAATTGAACAATTAGTTAAACAAATAAGTTTTCACATGATCAAGAGCCATTTATAAACTGTTATACCATGATACACTAGTTCACATTGGGGTGACTGCATTTTCCCTTTAACCTGCTGTGTGTATTAGAGGACACTTCCTAAATCATGTTAAATAGAGACTGTTAATTGTTACTGTAATCAACTAAGTCCCTCTCAGATGGCACCAGAAGCCTCAGCCTTCTCTTTCCAACCATTAGTATAACTTAAAGGGAAAATGTGTTCACTCCAATCAGAATTACATGTCCCGTTATCCTAATTCTTGGATGGCAGGTTTTATTCATGTGACAATATTTTTATTTGTGGTGAATTGTGAAATTTAAGGAGAATACTCCTTGCTTTACCTTTCGTTTGTAGTGGTCATTTTCAAAATCCTCTTCAGAGGTACTTGAAAAGCAATAAGAAGCGATTTGCAAGAGTTTGCCAATTTTTCAAAGAAAATTTGGGGCTACTACCTATTGCCTTTATAAGCTTGGAAGTGGCCATACATACACATCATTTCTGACCATTAGCAGACTATAGCTTTAAAGCTGCCATGGATAGAAAGGATTGAATCTCTGATTCATGATATGAGGTTTATTGAATCATTATTCTGAAAAATATCTGAAAGTATCAATGTTTGCTTACGGTCATCCATTACCTAGTCAGTACAGGTTTATGTCATATCTTACTTATCCCGTAGGGTCTTGCTCTGATTCCTATGTCATCTTGGTACCTTTAAGGTACAAAAGTTTTTCTGCCTAATAATATCTAGACATATACAATATCCAGCTGATGGTAAAAGTAACTTAGAGCTGCTTGATGTAATTTTAATGGAAAAACTATGCCAGATGGGATTGAAATTTAAAGGGACTGAACAGTCTTTCTGAATTTATTTTAAAGCACCAGCTAAACATTACAAGTCTTCTCTATAATATTTCCTGTACAGTTATTTCATATTTTTGCAAAACATAAATATTGAATATTAAAAGTAGCCCAAGGACTGATTCTGCATGACTTGGAAAATTTAGTACCAAAAATATTATCATATGATCAAAAGGAACCATTCATGATTAGGACATGGACTAGGACATGGGGGTACACTTAAATAAAGTATGTAGTGACTGCATTTTCCCTTTAATGGTAAATAGACAAGAAATCAAATGCTATTTGACTGAAGGTTTTACAAGATGAAAATACCCTAAGAGAGGATCCCTTGGAGTTATTTGAATGCCTTTGACTCTAGTGTAAAGATCTATCTCTGATAACTTGACCATTTCTGAGAAAAAAATCATAACCTATTCAAAATTATCATGCAGAGTCTGTCAGCCTTCTTTTTTACCTTTTTTGCAAATTCTAGAGTAATAACATTTTTTGCCAGTTATTGTTCTACAGAAATAATTAGTAACTGATATTACTGATACCAATATTTCTGTTCTCAAAATTGGCAGATACTGACATTGGAGAAGTGAGGTTACTGAACATTGAACAAGAAACCGTATCACCCATGTACTACCAGTAACAGTTGTTGAAATTAAATTCGGATAATATTGGGAATTCTAGCCATACATACCAAAATTAAGTAAAGTTTTCATGATGTATTGGCAGAGAAATATTGGTCAGGGAGTAGTGGCATAGGTAAATCTTAGCAATTTAGGGTAAAAATACAATACTTTAACTATTTTAAAAGTAAGTTGTTTTGTAAAGTGCTTTGAACTATACAGTACTTCCAAGTAATTGGATTAAGCGCTGTATAAGAACTATAATTATTATTAACTATTATTATTAAAATAGGAATATGGGTTGATAATGGTAGTGAATACCAATAATCCAACCAACACTGTGACCAACAAGCCCCACCCCAGATACTTGTCCCTACTGTAAAGTTGCACCTTCTGGACAAGCTGCAGTAGCGTAGGCCTGTACAGTTTAATTTTCTCAAGGCCATATTGGAACACTTCTTTGATTGAGCTATCTGCAGTGTTCTGTGTATGTGTTGATATTTTTGCAGGCAGTCAGCCCCTCAGGGTGTGGTAATGACTTTTGCAAATAAATTTATTTTCTGATAGATCTGTTTAAACTGGATTGGATTCAGAGCATGTCCCTTTCAAGGACAAATAAGTTTAAACCATCAATCATTTTCCCTGGACAGTATGGTCAATTCAGACCTTTGCTAGAGATCAAAAATATTTATAGGAAGCTTTCTCATCTCATCTTGTAGTGTTGCCGTGATGATGGCTGTAAGAAATATTGTGGCAATAGGAGTACGAAAGTCAGAACTCACCCTGGTCAAATCTGATTCACGTTTTCAGACTGCAGAGAGAGACTTGATTTTCAGGTGTGGTTTTGATTTGATCTTGGTCTATCATTAACTTTAAAACATGTGTTCTGAATTGGATCAGATTTCTGGTCAGTCTTTAAAAGGGACCCTAAGACACAACTAAATCTCTGCCTGGATGAAAGAAATAACAGCATGGCCAGCTATGCAGGCTGGTGAAACCTTCCAGTGCTAGTCAGATAACACCCTACCCATGGGCTATCAGTTCACGTAGTCCTTCTTGGCTTATAGCATCATCACCGATTGAGGGACGTGTTAACAGCATGGCCAGCTATGCAGGCTGGTAAACCTTGCCATACGAGGCAGGTAACCCTAGTCAGAGGTTACTAGTTCACTCAGTTCTTCCTGGCTTAAAGCATCTTCACTGACTAAGGGGCATATAAACTGCATGGCCAGCTCTGCAGGCTTGTAAAACCTTCCAGTACCAAGCAGATAACATTGTAGTCTGAAGTTTCTAATTCACTCACTCCTTTCTGGCTTTAAGCATCTTCACTGATTTTAATAGTGACATATTAACAGTATAAGAGTGTAGACAGCTTGAATTGCAAGCTAGCAAACCTTGCAGTACTTTAGGCTGAAATTTGGGAAACTTTTAATACAGCAGATTTGATCTGACAGTAAGTTGTATTGCCCAATTATGATTTTCTCCTACAAAATGAGCATGTGTGGGTGACATAGTGCTATGGCACACCTAGTTACTCCAATAAAATGGAGAGAAATCGCAGGGTGTCAAGAAGGCACATTTTAAATTATAGTACCCTCAATACTTGGGTGTAAGATCACAAGTTATCAGGTGTAATGAACGGTAGGTTTGAATAAAACAATAGCAGTAGAGACATATTTTACACCAACAGAAGAGAGTTATATCACTTTTCAACGTCCACCGTTTGAGTCAGGAAGTCTTTTAATGTTGTAGGTTTTCCTCATTTTTTTTTTTTTTGAGATGGATCATGTGATCTGATATTTGACTCCTGTGGTGTGTATGTCTGAAGTACGTGCAAGTCTCAGCATTTACAACTTAATGACATACCACAGGAGCTCTCGAGATGGTTGCATGCTAATATTAAACATCAGTGAGCTCTCGTGCAGGGGCACTGTCAAAAACAGGTAATCTCATCCTGAATGAGGCATACAGGGCTCTCGAGAATGAAAATTTGAAACCAAGATGAGACGGGGAAATGACTTAGATCAGTATTTTGTCAAAGAATCTCCCTGTGAGACCATTTGAGGAACATTTGCCTAGTCCATGTTTGTGCCTTGGGAAGGCAGGTTTGTTTTTGAAAGAGTTGCCAATTTTAGAGGTCTGTTCATTTAGCGGAGCTAACTGCTGAGGCCAGCTTCCTTGGCACCTGTGCAAGTTTGTTTAATTTCATACATTCATTCTTTTGCTGATTATTTTTTAGCTTGATATGTGATGTGTGATTTCAAAATCAGCATTAGCATTGATTGCTTGTAGCTTTGTTTGCCTTGCAAACAACTTTTCCCAAAAGGGATGTGCCTACTTGAAGCAGCCCTGGGCTTAGTTGGCATGGACTAAAATTTTCGCCCAACGCTTAATTAAAAAATTGCAAATCCTGCCTGCATAGCACTTTATTTTATCTGGCTTTTACTAATCTCAAATATATAAACCCCCCACCCCCAGGGATTCTCCTACAGTACTAGGATAATGATCAGTGTGCCTGCTGTGCTTTAGAGGATATACAAATGGCATATCCCAAGTGGGATTAT
The DNA here is from genome assembly GCA_009936505.3 of Holothuria glaberrima. Taxonomy (NCBI): domain Eukaryota; kingdom Metazoa; phylum Echinodermata; class Holothuroidea; order Aspidochirotida; family Holothuriidae; genus Holothuria; species Holothuria glaberrima. The sequence continues at coordinate 4,751 of WURT03162561.1, read as the reverse complement.
TAATTGTTGCATCCCTGAGTTATTGCTTTACCTACGATAAGTACATGAACGAAGGTAAACCTTGTTTTGAAAAATTATTTATGAACTTGAGATTGGCACTGCTAAGTATCTTTGAGAAGCAGCAATAGTTGTTATAGTTACAATAAGCTGGGATTTGGGGAGAGGTTACTTGAAGTGGGGTGGTGAGGGGTGACAAGTAGGAGTTGGGAGAAGGGGTAGGGGTTGGAAAATAATGAACAACAAGTGGGGGGGGGTTGTGGAAGGTGATGATGAGGGAACAAGAAGTGGAATGAAAATTGGACAAATAGCAGAACCGACAATGTCTCATGTGTTGCACTGTTATTCTGTTGGTTTATCTGTGGTTTAAGTTAAGTACATTATTCTATTGAACATGTTTATGACATTCAATATCACTTCCCCAATTTGCTGTAGCCTATATGTCAGTAATGGAACACTGAAAGAGAATGGTTGAATAAACTCACAGCCTCTGTACGTGCACATAAACCTATTCTGGAAAGGCAAATTACGAATTTAATTGACTACAGACAGTACAGTGTTAGAAAGGGAGTATTTTGGGTACAAATCTGTCTTTTGGATGAAATTTTTCCAGCACTCGCAACAGTCTCTTTTTAGAATTTGACAAGCAATATGATTGATGATTCCATAGTTTTATGTAAACATTGATGCCTGCGATGGGAGTCGATTTATTGTAGCCGTCATAGCAGAGGATCATCTCAAAATACTAATTTTGTTGAGTAATTTGTTGTGTTTGATAAAAATTCATGCTTAGTCTAAGTCAAAAGATATTTGCTTTAGCTCAGATACAAGGCAAGATAATTCTTCAGAATAATTTGATGGACTTGTCGACTTGTTGGCTCAAACAATCTATATGTAAGCTTGTATGAGCTGGCATTATCAGAAAGTGTTATTACCATATATTCTCTAATAAATGCCCTGGGTGGCGTTGCATTTTTGAAAAGGGGGACATTTATTTGAGGGTGCATTTCAATAAAAAATAACTTCCCCCCTAAAGCTTACACTAGTGAATTCATGTATGCTATGTGATAACATATCCGTGTGTATCATGGTAATGTACATTGGTCTGCATGATCGCTTCAACTGTGCATGCAGCTGTTAGCATTGCTAGGCTTGAGCCTTACATGTGCACAAATGATGCACTGCGTGTGCGCAAATACAGGAAGGTAAACTTTTGTTTATGAAATAATCTGTAAAAAGTTTACAGGGTGGCATTAATTAGAGGTAGGGCGTTTATTAGAGAATATATGGTATATACTTGTTTGGAAGGTTTCTCCAAATGATGTTGGTTTGATATTTGTGTGACAGTGTGCCTGTGTCTATGGATTTACTGTGTTATTCAGGCAACAACATACATGTATACAGTAACGCAGTGAGGCAGGCATCTGTTACAGCTCTCGCAAGACGATGCTTATAAAGCTTTCATTCTACATGATTGTGTGAAGTTAGTTGGTAACTCATTATTTCAGTGAAGTTTGACACGTGATATATATTCACGTCATGGGGGAACCATTCCTCCCAAACTGGATGGACCAACGCTGACGGAAAACAAAGCACAAATTTCTTTTACCGAATCATTTGAAGTTATTAATGCATGTATGCACTATACGATTGTATTGCTAGGTCTTTTAAAACTGTAAGCAGCTGTTAAAACCACAAATTTCTAAGGCTCAGAAGGCTGCTTTCATAGGTGAACCCTAATTGCTTGTATTATTTGCTGGTCAGTAATGAAATCTCCACTGAAAATAAAAAGAGGGATTGTTACTGTATCAAGCCATTGCCCCTGTAAGTATGGGCTACTGTACCACTGATTTACAGTATATAAAAAACATTTCAGCAAATGTCTGCAGTGAGCCGTTTTTGTGTACATTATCCATTTGTTAACATATCTACAAATCATTTTTTTTTATTTTAAATAGAAATGGTTTGTTGTTTTCTCAGTTGACTGATGACCTTTGACCTACACTATGGTGAACTGAACTTAGAATTTTGTGTGAAACGGATTTCTTTATAAAAAAGATAATGAGTTGTGACAAAAGTGGAGTCAGAAATAACAACTGGCTATTTATTCTCATTTCTGTATCCTTGAGTAAAAGCTATCCCTGTAGAGAGCAAAGATTGTTGATTGTATAGTCTTTCCTCTCGCAGCCTTCACAGTGCAAAGAAACCAATTTCAATATTTGCAGCCTTTTTCCGTGGAGGGTTTTGGTCAATTTCCTTCCGTCTGGCTTAGAAAATCAACGGCAAAAGGTTTGCCATGCTCAAAAGGTTTGCCGAGCAGAGTTGTATAAACTTTGCAAGTGGTTAACATTGAAGGAATGATGTTAAGTATAACTGCACATCATGTTTGCATGTGTGTGTGGGTTCTTCTCATTAATGAGCCCTCTGTAGTTATGTGTTTTCATCATGGTGTTGAACACAGTGCTGTATCTGCCACCTGTGTCTCTCAGGAAATTCGGCCCGGAGAAGGCCGCTCCCTATCACAAGACTGTTTGAATATTTAATCATCAGTGGCTTGTGGAAGTGATGGATCACAAGCTTGGGTTTCTTTCTGATTTGCTGCTAGGAATGTGTCAGCGGGATTTCAATAATTCAGTTTCAATACCAGTGGTTTAAATTCATGGGACTCTTACACTAATTCTGACTTTTTATATTTCGTCTTTTTTCTTTTCTCTTCCTTTTAGTGTTTTACTTGTTTTGGTCAGATGAGAAGGTAGCAAGATTGATCAGTTTGTGAAATTGAACCCATGAGATATGAATGTGAAGAAGCATATGCTAATCCTTAGAGATGTTGCCATAGCAACAGCAACAATGGAAGTCTTACATTATTGCTTGTGTGGTACAAGTATGTCTTCACCTTTGAGAAGGTTGATGTATGATTTGGGATTATGGGAGAAAATTAGATGTTTGTTACAAAACCGAGGACAAAATTTACAGAAAAGGGAAAAAAAAGGTGTGAAATTTCTGATTGAACTAGTATATTCTAGGTATATGAGAATATGAACACAAATCATCAGTTACGGTACTCTGAAGGATCATAACAATGCTCCCAATCTATATATCATGATATAGCACTCTACACAGATATTGCAAGTGGATAGCATTTGTTTGAAAGCCTCAGAATTAAATTAGGAGGGAGTGTGTTAGGGTGGGGTGGGGGGTATATTAAGAGGGTGGGAGGGTGTATTATTGAGAGGGTGAAAGGAGGGTGTATTAGTTGACATAGTCTCAAGACAAATGGGTAACATTTGACTGCAGTTGCTAGGTTTGTATAAACATGCAAATGCTGGGATTAATTTTTGTTGGGATTAATTACTTAAATCAAGTGTGTCATGGATTTCTGTATGCATAACATAAGACTTTCACTGATTAGATTAGAAAGAAATCAGTGAACTGAAAAACTGCCACGAGAAAAGTTGAATTCCCAACATTATTCCACGAAGTGTGAACAAGTTTTATTCTTGCAGTCATTATACTCGTTGGGTCAGGTTTGCCAAACCTTTTTTCTGTGGCTGATATTGGCAACTCTCTGCTGGAAGGAACCAGGTGTAACATTAATGTGAAACTATAATACACAGGTAACATCTGCTTGCTTCAAATTCACTACCAGAAGAAAATTTGGAAACTTTGTGTAATGTGATACATAAAGTATCTCAAAACCCACACATGCCGTAAGAAATGAATTTAGGTATGGGATGTTCTGTAAAACCATTTGAACTGTAGATTCAAGGTACAGTACATCAAGTTGAGCCTTCATTAAAGTCATTAAAATGTTTCCAGCTCCTTAATTTTTTGTAAGTTTTAAATCCTTGCTTTGTTTATCACTGTATATGATGGGTTTTATAATGTTTGTTATGGTCTTAAGGTCAGGGCCAATTTAGGACATCTGACGTAGTACATAAAAAGTGGACAGTCAGATACAGCAGTCCTTGTACATTTAACACTGTTCAGGTTTGTTTAGAGTTTTGTAAACCTTGTATGGACATGGCCCACAATACATGAAAGTGGTCAGTTGGATACAGTAATGCTTGTACTTCTTACATGGTACAAGTTGGTTTGGAATTTTAAGAAAGTTAATTTTTTTTTATTTTGAATTTATAGTGTATTCAAGGTCTTGAAAATGCTTGATGATTCCCGTTGTCTCCAGGTGCTCATGGAATGCTTTTTGAATATATATCAGTTGTGGATAAATATTACAAGAACACTGCACATAGGAGCTCTTAACATTATTGTCTACTGCCAAACTAAAATCATTGTGCAAAATACTGTCTACAGACGATGACGTACATGCTTGTGAAAAATTTTGGGTCCTTGAAATGGACTTGCAAATACATGATTTTCCTCCTTCGTGAAAGTGTATGAACTCCGAGACGTTCAAAGTCGTCTTCTGTCTTTCATTTTTTGACATCTAAGCCGTGAAGTTTAAAATAGATCCATTCCAACTAAACATTCTTATTTTAAGCTTTAATTTTCCACCAGTCTGTTCAAGTAGCACAAATTCTTTTGATAGGGTACTTTTCAATTTTCAGGCCACAAAATTCACGACGGCCATCGCGGCCATGGCCGCAGTACATGTTTTTTGGGCCTCCAACAGTTGTTTTCCTTAAACTTATCGAAGGCCACTTTTGGCCAGCAATCTATGTATCAGTTAAGACACTCAGTATTCTACTAAATACCGAGCTCACTTCCTTCATCATTCTTTTTACACAAGCATT
>WURT03162550.1:0-10680 GCA_009936505.3 Holothuria glaberrima | reverse complement strand
GTACAAATTAATTCTCATGAGTATGAGTACAGGCAATTGTGCAAACCCATGAGTATGAGTACATACTCACTACAAGTTTGATGTTCTTAGAAAGTGATTGAACTAATCCTCTTTATATTTCAAAGTTCCATCAAACTCTCTCCTACACAAACAGATACAAATTTTTTGAATCAACAAGAGTATTCATATCATAGACTCCTGAACAATTTCTAGACTGAAGTTGCAGAACTATGGAGTCCTAATTTAGAAATAGTTCACAACAAGACATACCTCGCACAAATTAGTTATTAATAGGAATGATCACATAAGAGGGACTTGGTTGACACACACTTCTGACTCACATATCATGAACAAAAGTCTCAGAAATTTTCAACTTTTGGAATATCTCTCAAACATTAGACAAGATAAATCTTCCCTCTTATAAAATTAGTTCCACATTTAATTTCACTGTTTTCTTACAAGATGATAATAATCTACCTTCCAACAGCAAAACACTTATTCTTTAAGTAGACACAACTGTTAAATTGGACTAAGTTTTAATGACTTGCTACATTCACATAGGAACTTACAAATAAGATAAGAAAAGGAAAATTACTGACCACAGAGAGTGTCCAATTTAGGCCTCTCAATGTTCTCATAACTATTTCACTAATTTTTCACAAAAATAAACTCAATCTCTTTGCATAAAAATTTCTGTATTTTCTTTTTAGCACCCTCTGTCTTTTTGAGAATTGACAGTTATGATTCGATAAAAGATACTATTAAATAATTAGCAACTTTTTGGTTTTGCTTACTGTACAGTGAATACGAGGTCATCCCAGCTGGTCATCCACCATGCCTGGTCACTTCATGACAGCAGGCAGTTTTATCTCTGAGACTATACCCCCCCCAGTGACTTTTTCTTTTATCTAGAAGAATATCTACCAACTGGATTCAAAGTTTGCTGTGAACATAGAGGGGTATCTCTAGTTTCATCACCAACAGGGTTGAGAAAGCTTTCCTTTAGATACTTCAGAAACTTTTCACACTAATTAATTGCTGTTTTATATTTTTTTGTCATTATTACAAAGGTTTCAAACAATTACCAGGTATCCTGTGTCAATTACTACAGCCAAACTGTGAACCTGTTTAAAAATGACCCATTTTGTGTCGCTTGATCACAGGTTAAAAGAAGAAGAGATATATTCACCTCTGAGGTCCAACAACCTTACCAGGGAAGCCATCTTCTGATTTAAGAGGAAGAAGTTTGCATTTTCACCAACAATTTGCAATATATTTTATTTTTCATATTCCAGTGTTTGGATTAGCACTGAAATATGCTTCCAAATACCTAAAGATGCAGCAGCACATCCTTTCATCTGACCTTACAATGTTTCCATTCAGGCAAGTTCATAACCTTGTTTCTGACAACAAACACTTTCTTTTTCAAAACTGCTGAGATGCTTTTCTAGGTTAATCACACAAAATGTCCTGAAAATGTCTATGATGAGTTTAAAGAAAGAATTCTCCAATTGTGAAGTTTAACTATCAGACATTTTTGCTTCACTATGTCTAAAATAGTTCATTTTTCTGGTAAAAAATATAAAGTGGTATCATACATTTTGCTCATTGTTTTAGATTATGAAAGGATAAATAGAGTACTTCAGATTCTGTCGCAACATTTATGGTGGTTTTAAATATGTAATGCAAAAGCCAGAGTACCTGTTTCACGTATCTTTTTCTTGTATCAGTACTGAATGTTTTCCCATTACAGGCAATTATTAGAACTATATGACACAAAAGATATACTGTTCATGGAAGGACTTCATCCCCCAAGATTTACTCACAGGGAATACATGGAGGCAACTGTGCATGAGAATGAAAATGTTTCAAGTTGTACTATCACTTTGAATTATTGTTCTTAATCATATTTTCATAATTAAAACAATAAAATCAAGAATATTTTACAGGTTCTATTTCTTGGTGTCAGAAATCCTGAGATAATTTTCCTTTTCATATTTCGGCCTTCAAAATTCAAGATTTCCTTACTTGTTGATAAATATGAGTATATGTGCTTTAGATGCCAAAATCATGGTACTGATTATGGCATGCTATCCTTGTAACAACCCTACTTTTCCACGAACACTACAAATATATGTCCACCATACACTTCCCTGCATATATGTTGAACTAATACTTGGGTAAGCGTGTACTAAGCTTAATTTCAGTGCCACGGTAGAGCAAGATTTTTAAGCCGATTGATCAATAAAGACTACTGTAAATCTGTGTACCTGATCTTTAAAAAATTGGTCGAAAGCTGGACGTTTCATGGTAAAGGAAGGATTTCAGCAAATAATTATGTGAAAGAGAAGGAATAAAGCCTGAGCACTCTGGTTAAATTTTCACTCAATTCCTGTGTGTGGTCCTGGAGTTATAACAGATACAGTTACCACATTTGAAATACGAAGAAAGTGGAAGCAAGCAGATGTGATGTCAACTTCTTCACTTTCTTTGTTTTACAATATACTGTTTTGATCTTAAACTTGACAGGGTAATTAGCTTACAATGGGGAATGTAAAGTTTGTCAAATTCCCATGCCTTTCATGCAATCTTATTACAAAAACACTGTTAGAAGGAGAAAAATGGCTGTAAAGTTAAAAGAAAAATAAAACAGCTGATAAATGTGAGTTTATGAGGCCACATATGCTTAAGTTCACTTCTTTGGGCTCAAAGTGTGATAACTTCATCTGCTAAGATCTCAAGATCCACAAATCAGATTTGAAAGCAAATTTCACCAGAATGCTAAAATTAAGCCTAAACCCTTCTTCTGAAGAAGGCTCAGTCCCTCTCTATAAAGCTTTTTTCTCCAACCACATACAAATTCTGAAATGATCTTTGAATACTCTTCTGTTTCTTATAAGTCAATGCTTATCATTAGAATTTGTTTTTAAAATTTCATCCCTATCATTTCACTTAAATTATAGCCCAAACTAGATTTTCTATGGAAGATGGATTCTGTTTAAGGCTATCACAGCCTATCATAAAAGTAATCATGTGTTCCTTACTGTTCATTTCATGAAGTCACTGACATAGTTATTTCTTGAAAATCAGTTGTAAAAAAGTTCTGTTGCTATGGAAACTGCATCTCTTTAATACATATCATGGTATCCTTACTTCCCAATACTCGACAGCATAAATCAAGTTTAAACCTAACAGCCACAAGCACATTGAGTTCACTTCTTCAGCTAGTAAACATTACACTGCTCAATGCCTCTCCATTATTTTCCTCTCAACCTTCTGAGAAAATATATTTCCCAACTGACACCATAGATTCCATCACCCTCACAGTGATTTGGAAAAAACAATAAGAAATCACACTTTCCTTGTATCAATGAAAATATTTTTTGACCTTCCCACAATACCACGGCTTTCCCCATTGATCATGCAGCAGGCAGTTGATCCTTGATGGACTGAGGTACACGTGAAAGGTAGAATTCATGATTTCTGTAAGCAGCTATAACGCCTCCCATATTCCTGTGTTTGACTTCTTTATGGTACTCGTACAGATTACCATGCACATCTGTTAATTTACCTAGGTGAATACAAAGATGAAAAGATAATTAAGGTAAAAAGCAAAGTAATGGAATATTTCATGCTAAACTGTTCCTGCAAAATATAAGTTATAGAGTACTTAAACCGTCATTAAACAAATCTAAAACTAAGACACAATAAACTTAAATGTATTGTTCATGAAACATACATTACCAAAATGTTGAGTCCAAAGGTTAATGCTCTCAGCAAGTTTACATTTCTGACTTCCTGTGTCAAACAGTGGCAGTGCTACGGGGAAGGGGGGGGGGCATGACGAAACTTGGCTCCCAACTAAATCTGGAACTTGTCCATAACATGAATAGATGTGCAATCACTTAAATTGCAAATTGCAAATTGCAAATGCTTAACAGCATTTTATCTTGGTGGTCTGTATAGTGTTCATTTGAAGAAAGTTGCACACTTCATTCTTATAACCCTAATGCCAGAGTTTCGAGGTGCTCCACCCCCTGGACCCCCTTTATTCTTTCTGGAATCTACCAGTGACCCTGTAGTGGTCTCCTGGACCCAAGGCATGCACTCCCCTTGGGCATTCAGCACTGTTGCATTTTTCCAAGTTTTTGCTCTCTCCTGATAATTCCCCCCCCTCCATTTTCCCTCACTTGCAAAATTCTAGTGTCCCTGCTGCTGTGTTAATACACGTCACTTTTATGATCAAACCTTCCTGATTTATCCACAGGTCCCTCATCTAGCACAGCATAGCATACAGTAGCTGGATTCTGACTGAAGGCTAGAAGCCTGTACTAGATCTTGACAGAAGAACATATAAGATTAGGGTGAACTGCTGGCGACAGGGTGTACCACATCTGGAGTTTCGAGATTTTTCTATCTGTTTAATTACATTCTCAGTTTTCCCTAGGCTATGTATAATCTTTACAAGTGAACAACACTTTCCATAACACGAAATTCATACATGTGAAGGATTTTTCATTCAACTTTGCATTTTGAAGGACCTACCTCCCATGGAATTAAGCAAAGCCTGTGGAGCACACGTGTCCCACTTCTTACATCCTGGGCTGGCAAAGATGTAGGCACTTGCACGGCCCTCTAATAAAAGCAGAACCTGTAATATTGCAAGAGAAAAGCAAAATAATATTAACACCTAACATAGAGCACAGAGCAGGGTTGAAATGGGGGATGCCCACTAAAACCAAAATGTTCGCTAGACCAGAGATCCACTTGACCATAAATCTATTTTAAATTAGAGGTAGGGTTAGGATTTGGGTTACAGCCGGAGCTATTACTGACAGCTTCCCGATTAGAAACGCAATTAGGTTTGGTCAGGATTAAGCTCAGAGTTAGGAGCTTTGGTCTAGTGAACCTTCAATCAAGTGAACCTTGAATCTTGCGAACCCTGCTCTTTGAAATAAGTCATAACTTAAAGATAGATATTCATCAACCCAAGTATGACTTTTGCTTGGGATTAAGCAAAAGTCTCAACTGGTGACTGCTCTGTGATTGACATCAGAGTTACAAAATTCAAAAGATGCAAAGTAACTCATAATACATAGAATAAAAGGAGGGTGTTCTGATTACACATTAGGGCCTTGTGTGTTCATCATTATATTGTCTTACAGTATAAAAGGGAGAATGCAGTCACCCCAATAAAGAATTGTATAGCAGACTATCCTATTTCCTAAATGGCTCTTAAGAATCATGTGACAGTATTTTTCTCACTCAATTGTAAAATTTATGAGGAGAAACTGCTTGGTTTACCTTGAATATGCAATATTTATGTCCTAAAATATCATGAAAGATACTTGGAAGAGAAATAAGAAGAAATTTGTGACACTTAGCTATTGTTTCAAAATAAGTTTAGGGCAACTGCTTATGACCTTTAAAGTAATAAACCAGGTTTGTGTCTGCACAAGGAGGAGCTAAAGACAGTTGTGGGGAGGGCTAGAAGTAACATAGTTGGGAGAATTGGAACTGTCTGGGATGATGAGTATCTGTCTTTAAGTCACTACATTTTGTGACTGACCCAACTGAGGAAATTCACGCTGAGGAAAGTTTTGATTGATTGAGTCAAAATGTAACTGTAACGATGAACGATGACACAGTGTCTCCAACTCAAATCATGACTAGGAACTTAGGTGCCTCATTATAACCATGATGAGAAGATGTAGTTAAAGTGTACCTAAAGCATGAAATTTCAAAAATACACTTTTCAAAGATTAAAAAGTGCATCCAAAAGTTCAACCCCTATCTTCATAGGGCGTTCCTGAGCTGAGATGTAAATGTTGCAGCTTACTGACTAATGCAATATAAAATGGTAGATTGTGCAATAATTTGTGATGTCATTCTTGTTCTAATTTAAATAAATGTCTTTGTTTTTCTTTGCTTTTAGACAGCAATTAATGTACACCTTGTGCTAAAATGTGATCACTGTCTTTCACTTATAGGGTGACTTGGCCAGATAGGCTCTCTCCGCAAAACATGCTATGCTAGAAGACATTTTTTGAAGGTCAAGTAAACATTTTAATTTCACAAGGAAACAAAAGCGGGCAATGTGATTTTCACAAGAAGGATATTACAAATTATGGCGTAATCGACTATTTCAAATTAAGTGAAAAAATTCAACATTTTACATCTCAGCCCTGAAGTAAGCTGGGGAAATGGGAGCTGGATGAATGGGATTCATTTTACAATCTGTAAAATATATATTCTTGTAATTCTTGACTTAAAGTAAACTTTAAGTCAACCACAATGAATCCCAAGTACATTTTCACCAGGTTTAATTGTTCTTAACCCCACATACGCAATCAAAGAGTAAGTATAGACTGATACGATACTATAAACATACACAAAGTGCAAATACAATGTCTTTTAGTTTATTTTACATGAGCTGTCTTTCAATTTCTTCTGTTATGAAGAAATTCCTGTGGTAACATTCAGTTTACCTGTCTCCTACATTACTGTAGTATGGCCCTCCCTGGATGGAGCCAAGTATGGTGAAGCACCAAGCTCCCACTGTGGTCCTTCTAATAGAGCCTGCCCTCTACATACTGGAACATCCTTGTTGACTTTTGGTGTGGCAGCAGTGTTTGAGGCATAAAAGGATAGTGTACTGGATAAAATATTTCCCATTTTGCAATTTTTTGTCTTAATATTTCATTCAATTTCTTGTATCATTAGGGTTGTATCTACTACGGGCAGGACCTGCTCTTTCATGCACAGGACTCACCATCATTAGGTCTTGCATTGCCCCATACTAATTTGAGTAACAACTGTGGTAAATATGATAATTTAACCTAGTTTTGGAAAACTTGAAAATCTACTTCTTGTGGTAGTTTCCATGCAAGTCTGGCTAACAAAGTACATTATAAAGGGCTAATTAATCAAGAACTGCCCAACTCTTTAAACAGTTAGATGTTACCTTAGCTATACCATATTTGGACTCTTTACTGAGAGCCATCACTAAAATTGGCCAAGCTACAAAACTGTTCCTGACTATGTCAATTTGTGCAGAAAATATCAAGAAGCTCAATTATCAGTAGAGGTTTATATAGCCTAGCACAGTTCAATGAAAGTACTTCACCAATTGTCCTTCATTTATTATAAGTATTATCATGCATGCAAGGATGTAAAGCAGGCTTCAAGTATGCTCAGTTGCCTTTTTCAAATTGAAGGGTGCATGTACCATAAACTTATCTCCCTGGGTACTAGAGATATTGTTTCAATGATCTATAAATAAGTAATCTGAAGCAAACAGAATGCTGTTAATGTCTGAGAACTGAGATTTACCATATCTTAATGTCTCTTTGGCATAACTTATCAAAGTAACTAAGAATTTGAATTCTTTAGCTGGCCTAATCATTAACAGATCAATGAAATATAAAATTCTTAATGGGTCTTGACTGAGAACTTCAATCAGCTATTATCAACAAAACTTTGGACACGTTTTACAATGCATACAATTTGTGGCTTGTTTGTACAAATATGTCAGTGTAAATGTAGCACTGATAAACTCAGCCCTTGGCTGTCTTGTGCAGCGTTGAAGTATATTTAGCCTTTAGCCAGAGATGCCAAGGTCGGATGATTTTTTAGAGGGTAAAAATTTTTGACACTTACCGTTTCCTATCTAAGCATTTCTTGGAGACTGACTCCCGTTGACATAGTTGTACCACCCAAATTTTCAAAGACCTTCTCTTTTTTTTTTTTTTTTGCTTTTTAGCACTTCAAATGGTGATTTCTCGCATTATCTTGGTCCAACGGGATGAATTTTACGCTACGAAAGTACAATGCAGGAGATTTTTAAAAACGCGGGAGGTTCAGACAGTTAAACGGGTGAGCGGGAGACGACCCGAAAATGCAGGTGACACCCGCCCAATGCGGGAGACTTGGCAGGGCTGCTTTAGCATGGGTCATGCTAGATAGATTTCAAATAGGATTATGGTCTGATTTTTGTGAGTTTTAGATAAAATCTTCTCCATCCCTGATCAGAAAGAGCCAGAAATTTTCCAACCTGTGTAAATATATGATTTTTATCAGAGGACTGTGAAAATGAAATGTAAACTAATTCTTTCGTGATGTCACATCGACAGACAGTGTTTATTGGACATGCATACAAAAATCGGATTGATTTTCGAACAAAGAGCGATATAATTTATGTAGTGGTAGCAGAACAGTTTATCATGAGACAAACTAGGATCAGTTATCGATAAACTTTAACCATCCTTCTAATCAAGTCTGAATAAAAAACTATTGGTTCGATTTAGAAAAATTCAGATTGGAAATCGCTGTAGTGTGACCCACCCTTTAGGCAATCTGAAGGAATTTAAAGCCACATCATACCTTATGTCCAGCCCCACCCACTCTTAGCACCTCATCAGGTTGCATGGCATCTATTGTCTCTTGAACTGCTTCTGTGCCATGGGACCTTGTTGTGGTAATTACTCTCTTGCCACCTGCTCGATCCATGTGATCACAGCCAAAGCACCCCACGCCAACGATGCCCCACATGGTCCTTCCCATAGGAGCTCCAGGACCTGCCTGATAATTGTAGTATGGCTGATGTATGACCCCACCAACAGCTTTACCATTGACAGCAACACCAATTAGAACTGTGACATGGTCAAGGAAGCCTGCAAAGAAGTCAATCACATATTTAAGTGAAAGTAGTTCATATTTCAGTGAGATGAAATGAAGAACAAAAAGTTTCAACACCGCACCCCTGCCACACCACCCCCTTTCTTTTCAGTTTCTGTATTACATATGTACCTTCATATAAAGTTTGGTTTTCAAGATATGGCGGCCATACTCTACTCACAAGTACATGCTGCCATTTTCAAACTAGTAGACTTGTGGAAAGTCTATTTTGACCCAGATCTCTTTTTTTCCCCTTGTATTTTGTTTCACTTTTTCTCTCCACTGGTCAATGGCACCATCAGCAGTACAGCAGTACCTTTTCTTTGGTATCTACCACTATGTTGTATTAAAGTAGGATGTAAATTATCCTAATTTTTGAATAATCTTATTTTATAATATCAATTATTGTCATTGTTTTACATGAATACATTTTGAAGGTCTGGTGCAGCACACAAGTGTAAGAGTTAGTTCATGAAATTAGCCAAGGGAGTGTAGTATTTTCTATGACCAGACATATTTTCCATAGTCTACCACTACACTGATGAAACGTTCATGACAAAAACTAAAAACTCATTAGTCCATTCCTTAATTACCTTGGGTTGCTCCCTTTAATAAAAAGAACCTTGATACCAAATGACCATTAGAAATACATGTGACATAACCACTTTTAAGATTTGCGACCTCCTCGTATTGTAGGCCAAAGCATTGCCATCTCACCTTGTGTGTACTCTGTTGTCCCATCTACTGGGTCTACCCATATACAAACCTAGAAGAGAAAGCAAAGAGGAATTTTTTTTTCTTTAAACATCAAGATTAATTATGAAATGGCAGTTGAATATAATTGCTGATGGACATACAAATCCTACCAAAGCACTTATTTTGTCAAGGGAAGAGAATGAAGCGACTAAAATTCTTCAATGTTTTAAATTAGGAAAACTAAAAACTCTTTTGGTCTGATCCTTGTCATGGTCTTATTTCTAGTTTTTCTGCAGAAAACACTGCAAATTAGCGCGTTAGAACATCACGCTTGTTGGATGATTGTGCCATCAAACTTTATGTGTTGCAATGTATCACAAATTGTACTACAATGTATTATAGTGTGTGACAATTGTATAATGATTCCATAGGGGTGGATGACATTATTAACCTACCTTGTGTGCATGGGGTGTGATATAGTAGTCTCATCACTCATGTATCCCTTCCTATAGTTACTGGAAATATGGGAAATTGTAGTTTTTGTGGACAGGGTCACAGTATCACATATGATTAATACCTAACGGTGAGAAGAGTCTGGTCAAGAATTTGTAATAAATGATTTGAATCATTAATTACCCTATCATTGCCATTTCAGTTTGGTGTCAGATGAGCAGAATTTCTTAGTTTTGACCATTTACGATCAAGATGTGATGAAACTCAACAGATATTTAAAATAAATAATCATGCATTTTGTGAACCAGTACGCCCCTGTAATATAACGCTTGGTCTTCAGTAAAATTACCTCACTAGGCTTTACATCCTTCAGGTCTGCAGGACACTCCACTTTGAGAACTTCCTCTGAATCACCCATCTCAAGAAGGGATTCCTCATCTTGAGTCAGCTCCTAAAACACAAGAGGAGGAAACCAAGTTAAGGAAATTTGTACAAACTTGAGGTATAAACAGATTAATTATTATCAATCAATTTCATACCAAAAGTCAGGTTTTTTTATGGGTTTCTCTTTTGGGTAGACTGCACGGGGAGGGGTAGGAAGCTGTTCAAGACTGGGGGACTGAACCTTGTTTTGGATTGCTGTCCTGGGGAGGGTGTGTCCCCCTCCCCCTATGGAAAATTTTTTTGATATTCTAGGGTCTTTAGATGCAATTTGGTGCATCATTTTGGAAAAATTTGAAGGTAAATCATTGCACATTTTTGACATTTCTTACTTTTTTAGAAATTTTTTTTGATATTTTAGGGTCCTAAGTTGCAATTTGGTGCATCATTTTGGAAAAGTTTTAAGGTAAATCA
>WURT03162539.1:0-10681 GCA_009936505.3 Holothuria glaberrima | reverse complement strand
AAAGGGGAGGCGTCCCCCTTCCCTTGGACCCCTCCCACAGGACAGCGATTCGCAAATGGTGAAAAGTCCCCCCCCCCTTTTGGAAATGGATCCACGCCCATGCTCGCCGACCGTAGTTACCAGAAAAAGGGACCATGGGCCATCCCGCTCAGTAAAATTCAGAGTGATCAAAAGGGAAAAATTGATGGATTAACTTTTGCTATTGGAGAGGCACAAAAAGTAGTTGTAGAATGGTACTTCCTTCTTCTGCGAGAGCCCAGAAGCCATAATTCGGAACAAATGCTATTAAAATAGACTTGTTTAAGGAAACTTGTGGGTCCTCTTGTGTGTCAACTGCATTGCTCTTGTTCGTATTCAAATATATATATTTTTACCGGAAATAGTGTCAGACTAATCTGAACAGCCTGGACCTATATGAAAGCAAACAGGGTAACATCTTTCTTCTATCAATTATACGGACGCACCTTTGAAAACAGGTAACAAACCTAGATATATCTTGATGCCCTAGTCAAACATTTATTTTCAAAATTTGTCTTCTAGGCCACAGAATGCATCATTTTTAAAGAATCCTTTCCGGGATAATTTCCTTTCCGGATGTATGATATTTGTGTGGCTTAGTGATATTTTGAGCGCTTAACTTACAAAGTAAATGGATACATTTAAACAGGGTGTACAAGGAAAGACAAAAATTCATATTTCTGGTAATTAGGACAGTAGGGTAGAGATTGCCGGATTTCCCCCCTCCCTAGGAAGGCCACGCTTACCAGTTTTTCGAAGGTCATTTTGGCGGCCTCCCGTTCGGGTGTGAGGCCTCAATGGAGACGTCTGTGGAGTCCTCCGTGTGTGGTCATTGGAGCCTCCGAGATAATGTCAGAAGGTAGCACAATGCAGTTACGAAAATTTTTTCAGCCTTTACAAACATGTCGCTTAAGATTTTACACTAAGGAAGGCATGTGCACTTACTTCCTTTAGTTACGATGTAATCTTTTGTCTCAACGTTAGTTTCTTGGTTACTTCACCGATCTCGAGTACATCTCATTAAATGATGTTTCTGTATAGGATGCGGTATGGGAATCAATGATATCATTTTGAAATTTCACAAAAGTAGCCCCTTCCAGTCCCCTAAACAAGGGAAATGTAACAACAATAACCAGCGTGAGATTTAGGAACCCATTAAACCGCTCCCACTGAAGAGATCATTCAAGATAGAAAATGCTACGCAAAATGCAGCCTAAATAATTCGCTTGATAAACAGTACGCCAGTGCCACTCGAAGAGTTAATAAAGAAGGAATATTGCACTGACTTACTATAATAACAGTATAAATCTTTTGCCTCACATACAATTAACAAGCATATTCATTACCGTATGTACCACGTAACTGATCTCGAGGATGTTTCATTAGTGGCCATAACCAGCAAAAGTTGCAAAGTCGGCCGACTAATTAAATCGCAACAGAGTAACAACAAGTGAGCGTGCAAGTAGAAAAGTAAAGACACAAACCAGCAACAAAGCAATACATTTTTTGATTTACAATTTTATATTAAAGTGTACCTAAAGTCTAGATTTACAAGAATATATATTTTAGATGTTGGAATATAAGTCCTATCCATCCAACACCCTTCTCCATAGCTTATTCCATTGAAGAGATATAAGATGTTGAAAAGTATTCACTTAATTTGAAATAGTCAATTGCGCAATAATATGAGATGTCCTTCTTGTAAAACTCACATTGCATGCTTTGATTTCCTTTTGAAATTAAAATGTTCATATAACCTTGAAAATTTTACTGTTTTCTTGCATAGCTTGTTGTATTGAGGGGACTTGTATAGTCAAGTCAATTCATAACAGATAGACAGTGATCATATTTCGGGACAAGGTGAAATGGCTTTCGAAAAAAAAAAGTAATTGAGTAGAACAAGAATGACATCACAAATTATTGCGCAATCTACCATTTTAAATTGAGTAAATGAGCTTTAACATTTTATATCTCAGCTCAGGAATGTCCTGTGAAGATGGAAATTAGACCATTTGAATTCACTTTTCAAGCTTTGTGACATACATTTTTGAAATTTTTTACTTCAGCTACACTTTAAAATTTACGTTCACCGTTGTGGGCTAAGACGTCTTTTACTATGTATGCTGGCGGGAAATTTGAAAGCTCTTACACTCAAATAAACCAAAAGATATTGATATAAGACCAACGTAAAAGAGTACATCCCACATACCGCCTCTTTAATTACGTAAATTTTTATAAAGCCTCTGCAAAGAAAACCAGCCCAAATCAAGTTCTTACCGCCATATCATTATGCGATATGTAATACGCAAAGAAAATTTAGTTAATCGGGCCATCTGCGTAATGTGTGTGTGTGCCGAGAAGAGCACATGTGCTCGTAGGTCTGGGTTGGAGAAATGTTGGCAAAGTCTAAACGAAATATTTATAAAAAGAAAGGGGAACGAATAAAGTTTATTACTAAACAGATCCCTGGAAGAGTGATCGGACTAAGGCTTGCCGACAAAATAGCATCATGTACTTAGGGTCAAATGTGTTTATGCATTGAAGGTACAAGTCTTTATTGCCACCTTATATGTGGCTACCAAGGCTATTTCAGGGAAGCTGTGGTGGGCAAAGAGCCTCCACGTGTAAGGCATGCAAAAATATGCTCGTTTGCAATACTCTGACGTACGCTAATCATGCTCTGGAACTTAATGCGCTGCTCCCCTACTCCTAGCAGCACCACTAGATATGCCCTCTACTCCGATTGTCCCACATACGAACGCTTATCTGCTCTGTACGTGATTCACTTCATCTCTCCCTGCCCCAATTGCACCACGCGCTCCCCATGCTCCATATGCTCCAAAACGTATGCTAATGTGCTCCGTGTGCTCCGTGCCCCTGCTCATGTGCTCCTAGCGCTCCATGATGCATGTTCATCTGCTACAAGCAAGTGGAGATATATTTAAGTCGAAGGAGTTTCGTTTTCCTCACAGTTTATTGCATACCTTCGAATCGCAACACTTAAAACATATCTCACCTTCGTCATATCTGTCAGTTGCCTTTCACGCTAGGCTACAATCTCCGTCGTCATATGCATCGGGTCCACAAACACAGTCACGGAGACCTCGGGAACTCTAAAAAGGGCATAGCCAATCAGCCTCACGACTCTAGAGACGAGGGCTCATTCGACGGTAATTTCGAGAGTGACACTAACGATGGTGCATCAGAGCCTTTGGAGGAAGACACCATGACTGATATCAGCGAAGCTGACAACAGTAATACCGACGGTGACACCGAGGGAGCCGACAGCAGCGAAGAGGAGTCTGGAGAAGACGGTGCCGTGACTGATAATGTTGGAGAGGAGGACGATGGTCGAGGAAATGTGTCTTGCCCGATCGACACTTGGGAAGCTCTAGCTCAAATGAATAGAGTTAAGTGATTTCAAAACAGATATTTTATAACGCAATAGACCCCTGCTTCGCGAAACTAAGGATAAAAATCCCTTTTCATGTAGCCTTGCCAAATCCTAGAGTGAAAGATCAACCTTCTTTAACCAAAAACAGTTCTCAGAGTAAAGTCCGTGAGAGGTGTCCTACAATGCTCAGAAGGTTGTGACAACAAAACTCTGATAAGGTTGCATGGCTACAAATCGGGGATTAGGGTTGGTAAAAGTGTTGGTTCATAAACAAATTAAACAGAGGAAGAAACAAAGATAATTATCGTGTCTTTCTTCAGTTACCTTATTCAATAGTATTTTCTATAAAATGCAGTCAATATTTTTTACATCATAATGCCACTCGACCACAAGGTTTCCCTTTTTACTCCGAGAACACTTTAAGGTTACCCCAATGTTTCATCGTGTTGTTCATAATTTACTCAGATACAGAACTTGAACGAATCATGTGAGTCATAGATGGGTAATCTTGCTTGTCCATCCACTGCGGTATGATGTCTTCTTTGAGTTACTTGCGAGCGATTCTACTTAGCGTTGTCTGTAAGGTCATTCGCTTCAAAAGTGGTGACAGCGACCAAGTCTTTCGCAATTCTTTCACCAGGCTTTTTTAACGTAAGATTGACCATCATGTAAAGGACAAATCTCCCGCGGTGTCGATGACACACTTGTCGTCTACCACTGGAGGTATGAGGTCGGAGAAAATGTTGCTTACTCATTTAACCATTGCAAGTTTAGAACAACAGTTTTCCATAATGATATAGGCCCTTGTGCCTTTCGTGGTAAAGTTACGCTTATAAGTAGGTCATTTCTTCAACTTTTTACGTCACTACCTGTATATAGTGGTTTATCCTCATCATGAATATAGGTGTGTTGAATGATCCCATCTTTTCTTAAAAACACCTAATTGTCACACAAAATACACGGAGAAACCCCTTCCTCATCTTCGTGTTTTTGCAGATCGTGACTAGGCTAATCGCGTGGACAACGTCTCTAAACGCATAATACACACATGTCCTCAATGCCTATCGTGTACATTGCTCAGATGCCATTGCAGTAGATAGCGCGATTCGTTTCTGTAGGGCACAACCAATTTCCTACACTTAAGTAGAGACCTGGTCCATATTGAGTAAATTAACAATAACACGACGTGAAAAAATGCGTCTCATCTCGACAGTTTTAAGTGTTAAGGTCAATTTCGTTCAGTACGTCAAACCGGTGTGGCAGCTTCGATACAGTATCTCGTGGCGGTAGGACGAGCATTTACAATAAACAAGTGTATTCACAAGATCGTTTCGGCTAAGAAAAATCATGTTCGAAGGTGTTTACAAATGTTCCAATCACGTATTGTTCAATAATAAGTCTAAGTTAAAAGACATCATCAGAATAACGCCATTCCCTGACACTTTCACTCATAGCCACTTTTGCATTTTCGATCGATGACTTTTCCCATTTTTGAGCGATGACTCAATTTTCCCCATGCTTAGCCGTTAACGAGGAATGAGTAGGCATGTCGGTTAACGTTACCAATGGAATACACGATACCGGTATCTAAACCCGACTACTGCTACAGTCAGAACCACAGGAACCGCGGAAGGTCTTTCTGCTTCTTGAAAACAACCGAGCCAAGGTTGCCTTACAAAACAAAGTTGCCAAATGATCGATGATTCTAGATGAACAACCAGAATTCAAAAATGATGAATTCGATGAATTCATTTAGTAGACATAAAGTTTTATTTAAAACTGGAAAGACTCTGCTATGTTAATGTTTTAGAAAATCTGATTTGATATCTATTTTGAAATATCATGCTAACAAGGTTTTCAGTCTTGACCTCTGGTGACCTGAAATGGCCTTTAACTGAAGACGAAAACATCCGGCAACAGAATTTTGTAATAAATGTGGTAAATATGCACCATGTATAAAAGTTTTTTTTTTCAAAGCATACAATATACAAGTTTTTCAGATGTTGACATTTAGTAACCTCAGATGACTTTTGACCTCTAACAGATACAGTAGGGCACTTTCACTCCCAATGATACATCTACAAGGCTAATTTTAGAATATAGAATATGAGAATACATGCACCACTTTTACGATATTGTTGTAACAAGATTTTCAAAGTTTGACATCAGAGAGCATATAGGTACTGGGCTACCAAAATCATTTTCTGAGCACAATATCTTCATTTCTCATGGAAAGATGGAGGGTCATACCTTGCAGTGGAATAATTTATGTCAAAAACTGGCATGTAAGAACACTGTCACATTCATCAAATCATTTAATTGGTAATATAGACCTACATTTAGAGTTAAGAAATTTGTTGAAAGAAAAATGTAAACCTATTTCATTTACTTTTCTAGAAAAACAGTTACCTGCATACCAAATTTATAGCATACTTGACTTTTGAATTTGTTGTCTAATGTTGTAAAGTCACGTTTATGATTCCTCCAATACTTAGTTTATTCACTTACAAATATCACTGACTGAACAGACATCGACAAAATGACATGAGGGTAAAGATACTCCGTGCTGTGATAGAGTGGATAGAGGCATTTGAAGCAATTAGGCTTAGCAAACGGGCAGTTCGGGTTTCAATCCCCGGCCGGGTCAAAGTAAGGTGAGGGTTTCTGCCTTCCTCTAGCGAGAATAAACAAACACACGATCGAGGTGACCAGTCGCCGTCAAAGGCCCTCCCACCTCCTAACTGACACACTCCTTGGGTGGGGGAAGTTGTACAGTGAGTGGGTAGTGACCTTGGTTTGTGTTGACACAGGAAGGAGCATGCAGATAACAATGTGTTCATTATGCATCCCTGGGTTATGGTTTTCAAAGGTGATTAATTCCTCATTTACATTTTGTTTATCTAAAATTATTATGTCTTAATTCCACCAGTGACGACCATTTCTGAGAATGAATCTTCAGGATCTTCAGAGGAAGTAAATAAGAATCTGCAAATAAGCTCGCCTTCATTATTGCATATAGGTAGCTTAACATGTTTACATGTCAGCATTCATAATGCATGTGGTCGTGTTACAGTATCGTAAGTAAAGAAATTTTAAAAAACACCATCACATAGCTCAAAATGATATCATTTCAAAGGATCAAGTTTGGATAAAAGAGTCACCAAAAATTAAATTGATCAGATTTCGACGCCGTATTATATTCGTGTAAACTTAAGGGTAAATTTGAACTTGATCAATTGTGTTTTAGGTTGTATTGTTGATAGTCTTGTTTCTACTTCAATTCTTCATTTAATAGCAAGGAAAAGCCAAAGACCAAATACTCCGGAATATCAGAGTCGGCCATTTTATTCAGTAAATTTGCATGTCATTAACATTAAATAGTTAATGAAACATGCAGACAGGGGCGGTGCCACAGGGGGCAGGGCGACCGCCCCCCTCCATAATTTGCAAGTAAAAGGGAAAAGCGAAGGAAAAGAAGAGGGAAAAAGAAAAAGGAGAAAACGAAAGAGAAGAAAGGAGGAAGCGAACGACAAAGAAAAAGAAGAAGAGAAGTGAGGGGTGTGGGAAGGCTTATATCTGATTCATATAATTAATCCAGAGCTTCCAGAAGGCCCTATTCCGGTGCAGGCCCGTAGCCACGGGGGGGGGAGCATTTCGGGACAATGCCCCCCAAAAATTTTCTGCCTCCCCCAGATGAAAATTGAAACTGTATAATAATTAATGTGGTGGAATCTTTTATGCCCCCCATCACAACACTTGCCCCCAATCACAACACTTGCCCCCCTAAAAATGTGAAGCTGGCTACGGGCCCGTTCCGGTGTTTGCGGCCTTTAGATACCCTTTTATAATGCACAAATGAAGCAAGGAAAATTTTCGCAATAGTTCAAGAATGTTTCTGTGAACACCACTCACGTATTTTTGCGTAAGAACTTTCCCCGAATAGAAGGCAGTAATTAAGTATCTAAAAGGGGGCTTCAGGAAGTTTGTTGGCAACATAACCTTCTCTTAAACGACAAAGGCTTCTCTCCTCTTTCACACAACCAAAAACTAGAATTCACTAAATTATGAACATCTTCCAGCCATATATGATCAGTTCAAAATATAAAACAAAGACAACACCATTTTCCATCTAAGTAACCTTAAAATAACAAAAATTTCTCAAAGGGGATTGGGACATCCCTCCCCTCACCTCCCCAAGACGGCCCTCTTTCACCCAACCAAAAATTAGAATTCACTAAATTATGAACATTTTTCAGCCATACATGATCAGTTCAAAATATATCACAAAGACAGCTTCATTTTGCGTCTAAGCATCCTTAAATTACCAAACTAATTTCCCCTTAGACCCCTCCCCAGTTCAGCGGTCACTCACTTCATGCTTCCCCCCCCCGTACCCTGGCGCTGCCCCTGCATGCAGATATGTAACAATTTTTTTGTATTGTGATAATGATGTTTGAAAATATACAAACCATTTCTTATCGTCTCTGAAAATGACAATATTCACTCAGTTTTCATGAAAAAAATTACAATTAGGCAAATTTGCCATCATACTGGATTAAAGCAAATTAGTTCCTAACTGAAATTAACAAGTATAAGGTAGGTTGTTCATTTATTATCCAGAACTTAAATTAGGTACTTGCTTCCACATGAATACTCCCTTTTTAAGTCAGAAAAAGGTAAAAACTTTATATCTCCAGATTTCAGCAGCGGCTATTTTGTTTATGCAAATATGCATGACTGTGCCATGTAATGGGTTGTATAGCAAGGAGGTATGTAGAGAATCTTTGTTTTAGTGTATTGATGAGTTTGAAAATATAAAAACTATCAGTATCATCACTTTTAAATGACAATATTTAGTCAGTTTTCATAGAAAAAATCACCAGAATTATGCAACTTTGCCACCCTGTTGGATTTATTCAAATTAGTTTCAATCTGAACTGAAAGAACAAGTATAAGATGGGTTGTTCTTTTATTATCCAAAACTTTAAATTAGCACCTGTTTCCACATGATCAC
The DNA here is from genome assembly GCA_009936505.3 of Holothuria glaberrima. NCBI lineage: Eukaryota > Metazoa > Echinodermata > Holothuroidea > Aspidochirotida > Holothuriidae > Holothuria > Holothuria glaberrima. The sequence continues at coordinate 2,255 of WURT03162539.1, read as the reverse complement.
TCCTTTGTTAGGGCAGGGAAAGGTCAAAACTTCATGTTTCGAAATTTCACTTTCAGCCATTTTGTTTGATGGACTTAGTAAGCTTCAGCTGTGACTTTCAGAGTTCTATCATGCAAAAATGTATGTAGTTGAATGTACCAGAACCAAGTGATGGTAGGCTTCCTCCCTTTTTTTTGCCCCAATTTAAAACCAATTACGGTTTTTCACAGGACGTCACGTCTCTTAAGATGCTTTTAAAGTGCAAGCCAGAGAAATCCTAATCTTTAGCAATCTCTGGGACAAGCGTCCATTTTGATACAGCAGTATGGATATGTCGTGTACGTATGCTGAAAATACGCTAAGTGTGTTTTCCCTTCTGTGACGGGTAATCCCAATCGCGTGACGTCACATAAAATTCCTCTATTGGTCAAACTTTAGTCTCATCCTGTCCGAAGGACTATTACTCTTGATTTCGATCGTGTTCAGTGGACCATAAGGTTTCAAAAAATGTTGAGTCTGGGAGTTTTGGGAGGTGGTGCCGTGACTAGTGAATCTGGCCCATAGCTTAATGATCTTAGCCAAAGGGCCGAGTGTCTGAAATACAAATTGAGCGGTGAAAATTTTATTAAAAATAGACCTGCCACCGTAGGTCTAATTTCATGATGTGGTGATAGTTACCAATTTGGCAGTCATAAATTGATGTGTGCAGTAATAAATATGTATGTGTGTTTACAATTTGTACTACTTTTAACTCCGGATCGTTAATTAAGAATGGATGTATATGGTCCCATTGGGTGACATTATGAGAGAGTACGATATCCGCTTCCATTTTGACGCTGATACATTTAAAGAAGTTTTCCAACTAATTTAGAGTCCACTCAGTGTTATCAGTTACAGGCTCTGTTCTTTATTTACATCGGTTATTCTTTCTGTCAAGTGTCGGTCAATCTCTCAAATGGTTCAAATCGTATTTATCGAATAGGAATTAATGTGTATATGTAAATGGAACTCAGCAGTATGCCGTGTCGTGTGGGGTCCCTCGAGGATCAATAATTGGCCCACTATTTTTTCTTATTTTTATTAACGATTTTGATTTATGTCTTACACACTGCTCTTCAGATAGCCTATGTATGCTGACGATATACATTTCATGTTCATGGCAAAACCACAGAGAAACTCTCAGTTAAATTGAATGAAGACTCAATGGTGTGTAGACAATAAAATGGTTATCAATACAGACAAAACACGAAGTACGTTAATATGTTCAAAACAAAAACAAGTTTCTCTCTCTCTGATGACGATGTTTTAAGTGTGTATGTTGGGGAAAAAAGATTAGAGAATACTAATATTGAGAAGCTTTTAGGAGTTTGGATTGATTCCAGTTTAACATGGGAGCAACAAATAAGTCATGTATGTTAGACCGTTAGTTCGAGATTAGCATTTCTAAGAAGAATTAAGCAGCACATCGACATCCCAACCAGTATTTTATATTTTAATGACTTTATTTTACCTCAAGTTATATTGAATATTGCAGTCTTATATGGAGTTCATGTACTAAAGGAAACAGAGAGAGAATTGAAAAAAAACTTTTTTTAAAGAGTGCTGCTATACTCAATGCCACATATGAGGATAGATCGACTGACCTTTTTAATAAACTTGGATGGTACACATTTGACCAAAGAATTAAATATAAACGGCTTTGCATGATTTACAAATCCTTATTGACATTGGCCCATGTTATACGAAAGACCTGTTTCAAAAGGCCTAAACACGAAATGTGCATAGCCAAGTGCCCTAAGATCCGCATCAACTTCAAATTTATACTTGTCAGGGGGGAAAGGACCGAATTCCATGCAAAAGAAGGATTACATATATTGGAGCAGAATGGAATCAATTGCCATCTCTTGTTAAAAATGCCACTTCTTATCTTAGTAGTTTTAAACTATTAATTAACAATTTCATATAATTTATTGTACATCATCCATATTCATTTTAGGTTCTGAGTGTTACATTTATTTTACACGTTAAATTAATGATTTCATACAATTTATTGTACATAATTTATTATACAAATCATGAGTGAATGTTTATGAGTGCGATAGTAAGAATAATTTCATGAGTTGAAAGACTGAATGATCTATTCAAAGAGGCGAAGCCGAGTTGAATAGATCATTCAATCTTTCAACGAATGAAATTATTCATTATTATATAACACCTTGTTAATTTCTCTACATCTGATTGGAGGATTGGTGGTCACATGCCATGGGTTATTTCGT
>WURT03162517.1:0-10681 GCA_009936505.3 Holothuria glaberrima | reverse complement strand
GGTTATTTTAGACGTTAGATTGGCTGGAAGAATCACATCAGATGGCTGTTATTTCTCATTTCATAGGCTCTTTAAGGTGCAAATTATTAGGGAGTAAGCCTTGATGTGTTATCGTTTGTAACAAGTGTAGGAAAGGGCCCTCGTGTGTCACGAAAAATAGTATTAGACGAAGGGGGTAGTAACATGATGTACATGAGCAGAACAAAAGAGAGGTTAGAATTGCCAGAAAGCCGTTCTAGCCGAGTCAATTCAGCTTGTTAAAAATATCAGATCTTTTCAAATGGAAACCCCGTTTTGACCTGTTATTGATATTTGTGTCCTCCTAAACTGCTTAAAATGTCACGCAAAAGAAACCTGGTAGAAAATTATCTTTTGTGCATGGCATTTTGTCCACAACAAGATACAGTTTTAACAGAAACACTGAACGTCGCAATCATTTCGCTGACTAGTAGAGCTTAAAGAAAAGACATGAAGATCTAACCTCAAGGATTGAACTACCAAGTTATGTCACCGTGAATGCAGTAAGGCAACAACGACCATTCATGATCAATGAAATTACAAATCATACTTATGCTTTAAAGATACATGTCCACTTAGTTATGCAAAAAATAATGATGCTGGGTATTCCCAATTCCTAATTTATCATTCTCTTTGGCACCTTTATGATACAAGTTACCTAAGGATGGGTAAAACACTAGCCAAGGGTGACGGCTTCCATGTGTATGATAACATACACGAATATGTTGTATAAACCCAACCGGTATATACAGGCACATGTTTACGTTCATGTTAATGAAAAAATGAAAATATATAACGAGAGTAGTTTTATTATGCTGGCAATATCACAAAAAACAGTTCAACTCCTCTTGGGAACTAAGATTGTACTGATAACAGACGCCGAGGGAACATAAATCGTTACTTTTCCGAATCCCAAATAGCATTAAGTCTGCGTTCGCCAAACAAAAACAACTTTTTTTTTGGTTGTTTCAACTGATTTGTTACCATAGTACAGCTGCTGGAGACCAAATTCTGGGTGAATCGTGCAATTTTTAAACAAAAGCATGAAAAGTTCCTCATATGTACTTTCAATTACGCTGAATCGTATTATGATTGGTACTTATCGATGCCGTCACGTGACCGGCCGCCATTCTGAATTTGAAAATAACCGCCATCGGAATCTATTAATTGGTTTGAACGTCGATACCTACATTTGCAGTGTGAAAATCCATTTTTGTGATCAATAATATCATCCAACGGTCGGAAGGGGATCAAAAGGCGGCCATTTTTAGATCAAAATGGCCGCCATACATGTATTTCATTCGGCTGAGGAAAAAATCATGTATTTTTTGATCACATCATTAATGTTTGCTTATGAATACTTTCAAGTGTGATGATTCATAGTATGCTTGGTACCCATCGCTACCATCACATGACGGGGCCTCCATTTTGAATTTTAAAATTGCTGCCTATTAACTAGGGTATCTCAGCGTCTAAACAGCATACAAAGGTGATATAATATCGATAACTACGTTTTCGAGCATTTGAGTCCTTGTTTTTGATTAGAAATTTCATTAGACAGTCGGAAGGGGTTCGAAGAAAGGCCATTTTGATTCCAAAATGTCCCTCCATGCATTTCATTCGACTAAGGGAACAATTGTAATTTTTTTGACCAAATCATGAACGTTTGCTCATGGTTGGGCTACAGTTAAGGGGGCTGATTCAAATAAAGTAAGATCCCATCGCTACCACATGTGACCGGCCGCCATAATAGATTAAAAATGGTGTCATAGGAATTCATTAATCAGGTGATCTCAGCTTCTGGCAACAAAAAATTACAAATTCACATTTTTTGGTGAAAACATTTATTATCAGCAACAAATGGAATCTGACGGTCACCAGGGGATGACAGAGGGCTTTTTGAAATGCTGCTATGCATTGTGACTTATTGACCAAAGTTTGACCATGTTCATTGTTTGGGCCCTTTTCCATGGTTATCTTGTATGACTACAAAGTTATAGGAAGGCTCCGGAGTAACCTAGGGACAAGGCTGAGTACCAGCCCTCCCTCCCTGCGTCACCGTGTAAGTTGTTCATATGTTTTGCTCAGGGAGCTTCTTAATACGGTTATGACATATGGCTGACAATGACAACAGACTTCCATGAGGATTTGTAGAAACGAGTAGATGCGAGTTTGCGATCTACCATCTCAATAAAAAAAAGGGGGGCTATGTTGTCCATAAAGGTAGCAAGGATCTGTAAAAATGAACAACTACGGGTTTGAATTTCAAACCCCTAGAAAAGGGGTCGAAGGGTACCAGACACAAAAATTGTCCAGACTGCAAATTCATGATCCTTTGTGGCGTACACACGGAAGCCTGAAAATCATTGTCACATATACCATAAGTATGTACCGTTTCATGCGTATTCATGTAATTTCAAATTGGTTTTGCTCAGGAGAGTGGCTTATCCCATTACAGGTGTTTAGCTACACAGCTTCTTGTCTGGACTGGGAACAACATGTTTGGAACACTCAGCTGGCTAATGAAGTTTCAATTCAAGCAGAGGGGCCTTACTCTTATAACTATAAATATAAGCTACGAATTGCAACATGTCTTATTGCTATGATAGACTTTACGGAATCTAGGAGTTTTCCTTAAAGGGAAATATTGCGTTTGTTTTACAGAAAAGTTTCGTACATTTTAAACCAATGTTAAAAGATACAGTATGATTGACAATTCAAAATAAGGCAGTATGGTAGCTTTCTTTTCAAGATCTACGGCACTCATGGGAAGTAACTCGATTGTTTGTTGCACAAAAGTAGTTTGTTCACCCAAACTTTCAAAAATCAAATGATGCAAGATCCATTACTCTTGTAATGCATAATATTTTGAGGAGATAAATCTATTTCTAGAGTTTATTGGTGAGACTGATTGGTTAATAATGGTTTAAGTTATTGTCTTTGTATGCCACGTTGGTGCACTTTAAACGCAATATTTCCCTTTAATCAGAACAGTTCTGCTTTAGTTGCATATTGCGGGTGCATTCAATAACAGCAGGATTTTTTCCTACAAGTGGTGGTTCTGCGAAATAAGTAAAATAACTTGACTGGCTTTCGAAAGACTCAGGTTCCCAAGATCTCAGTTTTCGAAGGAGTATGAGGCCCGCAGCTATTTGGCTTTGCCCTTGCTTTTCCCGGCTAAACTGACTCACATTGAGGAACAAGGCATGGGTTTGCGAACGGCTGACAAATGGTCAGAAGGGACGTCATACCAGAGGGATACAATGGCGAGTTCACTCCAGAAGTTACATCATCTAGTGCATGAGTTGGGAACAATTATCCTTCAAAAAGCCATATTGATGGTCGTGATGCTTAAAGAAAATGGCCGACTCTCTAAAAACTCAGTGGCGTGTTAGCAGACAAATATGCTTGGGATAAATCCAACAGTGATGACAGGTAAAATCTCTTGAATTTGCTTTTAAATTCTTGCGTGATGTGGGAGGATTTTACCCAGCAAAGAATAATTAAGCAATTTTCCAGTGATATTTTAGGATATTTTAGGATATCCAAATAGGATACCCAAAGGTTTGATTTCAAATGTTGTTGTGACCTCGATAAGTAACAAGCCATAGCATGGTATGATGTCGCTAGACGCGTTTCGGGGCTCATCAGTAGCAGGGTATATAGTAAGTAGGCAAATATGCCATTTATAAACGGAGAGGGATATTATCCAAATGAAACAATTCACGGTAAAATTCCAAGTGTCAAAATGAACAATGGTAACTCTCAGATTGCAGGTAGGCCGGTTAAAATTTGTAGCGGCTTGGTTTGAGAGAGTTATGGTACGGTGTCCTTTTTCGATATAGCCTTACCCCGCTGTAATATGCTGGCCCGACAGGTGTGTCGGAGGTCCTATTAAAACAGTTTTGATTTTATGGTAAAGTTTAAAGAGAACAAGTGTAGGATAAACCGTGGTTCAGCAATCAGAAATATAGCTCAGACGCTTGGTAGGGCTATGCCGGTGTTTGACAACAAGGCGTTAACGCTATACTGTTACAAGGCAGTGATTGTGCCCATGCATTGCTCGCAAGCCCAGTCTAGACGTGAAAGAGGACACAATAAGATACGCAACCTGATTAGCTGACACGAGTGGTATACAAATCAACTTTTTTAGAGATAAGATAGATGCAGTCATTTTGTGCTAGTTTGAGTTAAAAAAGACAATTACAGCACTTATGACAGAGATATTTGAATATGATACTAGAATATTAGATGATATATATTCAATTGCACTCTTGTCTGTTTTCATGTTCTTCCATGTGTTTGTGCAGAGCATTAGATAACTTTTGGTTGATAGTGCGCTTTAATAATAATAATGATAACGACAACGACAACAATAATAATAATGATGATGATGACGATGATGATGATGACGATGATGGTGGTGGTGGTGGTGGTGGTAAAGAAGAAGAAGAAGAAGAAAAAGAAGAAGAAGAAGAAGAAGAAGAAGAAGAAGAAGAAGAAGAAGATGCCCTTCTCTTGAAAGACATGTAAACTATCAAGGAAATGAAAAAGCAGGTTGAGCTACAAGAGAGCTTCCAGCTTGGGGAATTTGAAGCATAATCAAGCATAGATATTCTGTGTGGAAAGTTCAAATGTGTTGTGGAAGCTAGTGGACCTGTACAATTAAACATGGAAGTGAAGGTTGCAGACTTGTCAAAAATGTCACATGAAACTCTTTTTGGGGAAGCCTTGAAAGTGGTTCTCACGAGGCGAAATTCTGAAACTAAGGGTTCACAACATTGACAGCATATGAGCATGCACCAACGGATTCTACAATGGATGCAAAATCTAATGTGTGTCAACAGTAATACGTTTCTTGACGTTCAGTGGTTTGAAATATGTACATGACGTTGGAAACTACCTTGAAGCATTTGCTTTGTGAAAATGACATAAAAAATGAAAGTTCTTATCACCTGACAGAGACAAAACAGTCATAATTCTGGCTCTTCACTGGACCTATAAAAGTGCTGAGCAAATTGCCAAACAGAACTTTTCAGTGGTAGTACTTTCAAATACGGAAGCTTCTGAAGTGTATTTTTCTGAGCATGAATCTATTTCAGAGGCAACTCTACAATGTTACAAAATCAGTGATGGTGAATATTATGTAATATTAAATATTATGATTGTTATCTATTCTTAAGCAAGTGTTTGATATGTTGAACTAAAATAGCTAATCCTTCGAATCCATTATATTGCGAAAAATTGGACTTGACCATTTTCATTCATCCTTTAACATGTTCACAGTGCAATTGTTTGCTCTCGCCATTGACAGTGCATAAAATCTTTTGAGATTCTTATTCTGTGAAAGTATAGAGATGTAGGTCCATGGCCTTGAACATTACATGGTAATATTGATGTGAATAATGCAGATGTTGCACTGCAGTGGCAGCACAAGGTTTTCGAAAGAGTGTTTAGAGGTGGTGCGGATAGTTGAAGACATTTTAATGAGTAACAGTGTATCAGCTGAACTTCTTTTTTAGCTGGTTATGGGGAAACCCCTGAATGACCATCGTGCTCCCCAACCTGTGGTGCTGATACTAATGTCACAAAACTTATGAGGTCTAGTGTCAACGATTTCCTGGGTTTTTGTTGGCGACCATCACTGCCATGAAAAAAGTGGTTTTTAGTTTCGACATGCGTGGTACTAATTCAATTTTTAATTTTTTTGAATCCGTGGTCTGTTTTGAAACGTTACATAAGGAATTTACTTCTGCAGACTGATGATGTCTAGCCACAGTTTCAAGGAATGAGTGGAGTATATTAGCACATCTTGTACATGAAAGGAGAATGCCAGTTCTATGTGTTAGGTGATTTCGTATGTTTATAGGGTAAATTTTCCCGCCCCCCTCCTCGCCTACATTTTACTTCTAGTACCTCTTCGAATCAAAATTATAAAAGAATACACCTGTCTAGGGAACATATCAGTTACAACAGCCTGCGCCGAGTTGAGATCGCTCAAGGGGATATCCACCCACCACTGTTTGTAAAGTGACTGCACAACTCATCATTGAGCAACCAAAGTGCAGTCACCACTTGTTAATAGAGGTACATGTCGATTTTTAAATATGTTTGGGTTAATGCAATGCAATACCCTCCTTTTTGACCATTACGTTATAAAATAACCAATATAAATTAACATATAACAATGTTTCGATGTTTTGGACTATCAGAAGAGGACAAATGAAGAGTCTTCAACATAATGTTATGTTTTATACGTATGGTATTTTTCTGCCAGGTAAATTATGTTTTTGATGAAACCAACTAGGAGATACTGATCAATTTGAAAGAAAAATCTTCTAAGACATTCACCAGGATCTGATCTTGTAAAACAATCAACAGGATCTGACTAGGAGGACAGCTGATACATTCACCAGGAAATCCTGGTAAATTTAACCAAGAATAGCTAATGTAAATAACCAGGAATAGCTGGTGTAATTAACCAGGAATAGCTGGTGTAATTAACCAGGACTAGCTGGTATAAGTAACCAGGAATGTAGTTAACATAACAAGGAAGCTTCACCAAGGCTTCCTGGTGATTTTCACCCGGATTGTGGTAGGAAGATGTTCACAAGAAAATCCTGGTGAAAGCAACCAGGATCTTGTGGGTAGCATATAAACACGGTGCCTGGTGAAATTTCACCAGTTTCTGGTAAAATTTCACCAGGTGTTTTTTAGGTTTTTTTTTTTTTTGAGTGTACGGTCTTAAAATTCCACCGAAATAGGTGGAAAAGCATATTCAGACTCGAATTGCTTATTCCTGTTAATGGAGAAGCTTGCACAAACTTGAGGATCGGCTAGGATTCAAAATTAACCAGCCAAGGACGTCTCACATCAAATGGACCAGATGGATACAATGGGGAGTTCACTCCAGCAATCGCGTTATCTAGTGCATGGGTTGGGAACGATTATCCTTTAAAGGGCCATGTTGATGGTCATAATGCTATTTACAAGCCAGTGGTTCCGTAATCGGCAAGTGAGGTAAAAGCTTTCCCCGTACTGCTTTCATTCAGCTTCTCCAAGGTTCAGGCCCTGGTAATATCTAGTGGCCAGCTTTGAGGATTAACATGAAACGGTTTGGTTGCACAGGAAGGTCTCTTTTCAATATTCCATGTCCTGATAGTGTTTATGACATCTAATTTTTCTATGTCGGGCTGTTTCCATGAAAATACTTCCCAGAACTCGGGTAGCTACTCATTTGGATTGCAGAACAAGTAATGAGTATCTGTCACTGCCCTGTGAGTATCCCCACCTATCCCAGTGGAATAACGTGTTACATAAATACTTATGCCCGCCCCAGGGTTAGATTATTGACGTCAATTTTCCCAATGTGTCCGAGGAGGTATTTAGGAGGGGAATAGTTTTCCCTGGATCCTACAAGTTTGGCCCGCAATTATTTGGCTACATCTAGGTGGTAGTGGATGGCATATGGACCATGGAAGACTATGGACTAAGGAGTGCTAGGGACCCTGCTTGTTTTTAATATCTTCAGTTGCAATTAAGTTAAAGGTTAGTGTTTGCTGTTGGCTGCTTAATGGTACGTCCAACTATGTCTCCAATCGGGCTACCATTGCATCGACAGACGTGGGTTCCGTCCAACTGTAAAAGTTGCACGGTTTACACAACATTATTCCCATCATTTGGGAGTACAGACCATTAATTAGTCACTATGAAGTAAATTATTTAATACAGGGAAGGTGGTTAACACCCAAGTTTGTGCATCGGCAGTGTAGAAGTATAGAAATTTATGAACATCTTAAGGTATCACACCTCCATCTTGTATGATTACTAATGCATTAACTTGTGCTCCTTCATCATTTTCCACAAGAGGACACATTCGGACAATTTTCGGTATGTTACCAAAATAGGTAAGGTTTGTAGTTATTTTAGTATACAGGAAGGGTAGATGAAGTATCATTGGTGCAAAAATGAGGTCTGTCGAAGGAATTTTGAAGAAATTGTCTGGTAACAAGCCAGCGGCAGAATATCATGCTTTGATTGAATGATTAGATTTGGTCGAAGATAAGAACACTTTGTAACTTTCTGCCTTAACATGGTATCGGTAATTGTATGATATGTTGAAACTGCAGTATATGGCAAACTTGTTGTCTGTCTTGGAGAGGACTGTTTGAGTCTGAAGAAAGCTTCTACAAGGTTGCAACGGCCTCTTACCTTGTGGGATGTAGTGGTTCAAGTGGGACTGTATTGCGGTATGCTTATTGCTATCGTAAATTACAAATCAAATCATTCTAATGCAGTCACAATTGTGATAACAAAAAATACATTTGAGAGGGCTGTTTTGATTTCAGAATGACCGTCGTTTGACCTTCTGTTCATCGTTGGGCACTACTTTTAATCACATAAATGGATTTTCATACTCTACAAATAAAGGTATCGACATTTAAGTCACATGTACCCTGTCTGTCTAGACGTTGAGATACCCTATTTAGTAATAGAGTCCAATGGTGGCCATTTTCAAATTTGCGGCTAGTCATGTGATGACGATGACGATGAGATGACGATGACGATGACTATGACAATGACGATGGTAGCAATACTAAGAATAATAATTCAGGCATTGACGGGCACTTGTTTTACGACGCTAAGCGACCACAAATGTGGGAGAAACCTATGTGGCTTATGAATTACAACTTCACGTCGGGTGGCTAACCAATTGAGCAAATCTGGTTTCTTTTGAAAAGTCAGTTCAGATGGGAAAACAGTAGATTACTGTTAAATGAAAAACCACCTTACTTTGACCCGGCCAGGGATCGAGTCCCGAACCTCCCGGTTGCCAAGCTTCATCGCTTCAAATGCCACAGCCTTTAGCCACTCTGCCACAGCACCGGTATTTTTCCTCAGAAGAATGAAATACATGTATGTATGGTGGTCATTTTGAAACCAAAGTAGCCGTCACCTACCGGCCTCTGAACGTCGAGTAATACCCGTAATCACTTAATGAATTAACACACTGTTAAACTGTAGTTATCCACATTGAAATCACATTTATATGCTGTCTTAACAGTGAGATATCCTAGTTGATAGATTTGGCAGGCGCCATCTTTAAATTCAAAATGGCTGTCATTTACATGATGGTATTAATGGGTACCAAATATAATATGAGTGAGCATTCTTGAAAGTACCTTTGAGCAAACATCCATGATTTGGTAAAATAGTTCACAATTTTTCCCTCAGCCAAAAGAAATACATGTACAACGGCTATTTTGATTTCAAAAATGGCGGCCGTTTGATCCCTTTCGACCGTCGGGTGATATTGCTAATCACAAATTCGGATTCTGACTTACATTGACATTTAAATCTTATTTGTTTGTTGTCTAGATGCTGAGATACCCTGATTAGTAGATTTTAATGGCGGCCATATTTAATTCAAAATGGCGGCCTGTCACGTGATTTTATCGATGGGTACGAAGCATAATATGATTAAGCGTACTTGAAAGTACCCATGAGGAAATTTTCATGCTTTTGTGAAAAAGTGCGCAATTATTTCCCTTAGCCGTTGTATTACCGTGCAGTTTTACATCCAACATGCGTTTGATTTTGTCTACCAAGGAGGGCAGAACAGCGGCAATAATGAAAAGGTTCCTGACAATGACACCAGGATGCTACACGTGTGTGCAAACCGTGGAAAAAGACTGTCAAAAAGATTTACTTACATAATACAACCTTCAGAAGGTCACACGGTCCGAATAATTTACGCCTATCATTTATTCCACAAGGCTTCTTCTGGTTTAGGTGAAGACCCTTGTGGGCCCTATAAAGTCGTCGACTTTCAGATAAAGTTCATTTCAACAATGTGCATGGAAAGAATAGTTACACCTATTTTGAAAAAAATATATCAGACGAAACCTCAGCCACTAGTGTAGTAAATAAAGTGTGTTGAACAGTGAGTTTCATGAACAAAGGACCCCACGGACCGTAAACTTGGTTTTAGAAGACTGATCCCTTATGTATTTTTAATAATGATTACAAGTATCCAGCAATGGGCGTGCAAAGGGTGGCGTCAAAATATGTACTTTTTAAGTCATCCAGAATCTAGTTGAGTTTTTTTAGAAAAGGACTTTAAAGTTTAGGTGTCCCTTGATTATTTTACCGTGACTTTCCCGCCATTCAGTTAAGGGCGTTGCATGACATTGTATGATTCCTGGATTTACAATAAATAGTTTTATAACGTTTTTTATCGTCTAATTGGTCTAGCAACAACTTTGAATGTCCTAACATTTCGACTTTTGCAGACTTAAAGTCATTCAATCCCCCTCCCCTTCACTTTGTCAGGCACCCGCTGATAATGAGCACCTAGAAATAGGCATGTGAAAAGGTTGCATCACAGAGGAGATAGTAAACTTGGTGATTTATGTAATTTGTTTGCAAATTTTTTCAAAAGTAAAATAAACAATATTCGTAGGGAGCTCGAAACAGGTGATGTAATTACTTCTGATAATGGTAGTGTGCAAAAAAACCAACAGGTTATCTGTTTACCAGTCTGTGTCGACTGAAGAAGTAAAGCAAGTGATAAGTGGACTCTCTATTAAGACTTGTGTCCTTGATCCCTTACCAACTTGGCTGTTAAAGCAAAACCTGGCTATTGTTGCCCCTCTTATTACTC
>WURT03162494.1:0-28264 GCA_009936505.3 Holothuria glaberrima | reverse complement strand
ATTAGTGTGTAAGTCAATGGAGGAATAATTGGTGGTGTGCTATCTTATATGCACCTACAGCTACAGTAGGTAGTCCTGTATCTACACCACCATGATGCCATGGCCGCCCTCTGATTGAACAATTTCATGAAACAGCAACAAGTGAGATCTTGTTAGAGGAGTTAAAACAATTCAATGAACACACTCTGCCGAGTCTTGGTACATACATGATTGTGATAGAAAGCTTGTGTTTTGGAAATTTCAAAACCTTAGCCTAAAGAATTGGGCTTTGGCTTACTAGCAGCATATGTTTTTCCCTGATCGTTTTGATTATAAGTTCGATACAGGCATTGAATACTGCACACGATACCCTTGTGCTCATATGTACTTCAACACAATCTTAGAGTCTTCAATCGCCCGTTCTTTAGGAGGCTGAGATTTATGCAATGTAGTAGGACATGCCGACGTCTAGGTTTTTGCAAAACTTCATAATTAATGCAAAAATGGAGGGCCATTTTCCATGAAGTAGAGGGATTATACATATGGCCAGCCATAAATTATGAATGCTTGCCCAACTTTTAGGCTATCACTAAATTTTTACCAATAAAAGGTACGGTTTTAACCAATTTGGGGGGAAGGCACTTGTTGGGAAATTTTGGGGGTCGTTTTATTGGTCAAACTTTTTACCCAGGGTAAAGCTATTACCCCAACAGCTGTTGGGCAAAATTTGCCCAATATTGGTCTGGACATATATGTGCCCAGCGTTGGTAAAAAGTTGGTTAAAATATTTGCCCATCTGTTTAAGAGTGTGGTGCATAATTAGCTCAAATAAAAGGGAGACTTTTATAAACGCAACAAACAATGTGACATTATTGACAACATACCCTTCTCTTAGACCGAACTAAAGCTTCTGTCCTCTTCACCCAACCAAAAATTAGAATCCACTAAATTATGAACATTTTCCAGGATATGAACAGTTCTAAAAATATCTCAAAGACAACACCATTTTGCACTCAGGCAACCTTAAATTACCAAAAATTTCTCAAAGGGGAGGGGAACATCCCCTCCGCTTAGATCCCTCCCACAGCAAAGCCCTCTTTCACCGACCAAAAATTAGAATTTACTAAATTATGAACATTTTCCAACCATATACGATCAGTTCAAAAAAAATACATCAAAGACTGTGCCCTGCTTAATTTATTGACTACGCCAATGAGAGCAAGTTCAGTTGATCGACTAGGGCGGAAACCATACTGGTTGTCAGAGAGTACGTTGTGTTTGCTTAGGAATGACTGAAATTTGATAAACATCATTTCAAAGATTTTTAAAAACAAGAGAGAATTGAAATGGGACGATAATTGGCAAAGGTGTGTGGGTCACCACTTTTAAAAATAGGAACGACTTTGGCAATTTTTAGTTTATCTTTATGTCGAGTCGTACAAAGCACTTCACAAGCTTCATAAAATGACCTCGAACCCAGAATTACTATACTTTGAATTAAGTGTAGCTTCAAGAAGACAAGGTGTTTACTTCAGAGAGAAATTTGTAAACCTGGGATGTTCAACCTGGTCCTTCTGAACTCCAGTCATCACAAATGAATGACCATCTGGATTGATGGGAAGATAGGCCCACTAAATAGTATATTACAGTGACGTTTTGGTGGCCTAATGCCGTCGTAAGTCGGCTTCTTATACCCCTTTCACACTGCTTTCAACGGTGAACCACCGTTGGATTCACCGTTGGACTAAGGGGTGACCCTCCGTTGAAAATTCCAACACCGTGTTTTCATACACCGATGAATTTGCAAAATGCGGCTACGCGTGTTCACGTTTTGCACAGCTGCGCATGCCGACCCGTAGCGGAAGCACTGTGTTTACCAAATGCTGCGCTCCCAAATATAAACGCGTATAGGCCTGCACTATTTTACCAGGTCTCGGTGTTAAATTTCGCCCTGTGCCCCCAAATGAGGAAACGAAGGTATTCAATTGCTTTGTTTTCTTGTCTCTTCCACTTGTTTTGTTGTGGCATTTCATTTTGAGCCATTTTCGCTTAATGTAGGCTATTTTAATTTGTTTAGCATCTGAGACTTTGTCTTTTCGATGCCACCCACGTTCATGAAGTATTTGCAGTATGGTGTCGTATGCTACCGAGTTCGCCGACGTCCCACCCAACTCCTCGTTGACTGTAGCGGCACTTCGAAGCTGCAGGCAGGGGCGTTAATACGGGGGTGTGGGGGTGTGTGACACCCCCGGTGAAAATCAAAAGTCGGTCTCTGAGCGCCAAAAAGTCCCAAATCCAGTTTAGTATGCCTTTGTAACAGTAGACAAGACATTAACTACATTGATTACATTATACTCAAATTGAAATTCCAGCAGAGATGAAATAAAAGTGAAAAGATTGCCCGAATTTTCTGATTTCCCAAATTTTTGATCGAATGTCCGAAAATGTGCAAATTTAAAACTTTCGCGTGCTTCGCGCGCATGTAGTGGTTTAGTGGTCTGTTTTAAGTACCTGACTGCAACGAATTTCCGACAACTTTTTGAGATTAGGGCAAAAAGTTTTCTGCCTCCCAATTGGAAAAGTCCCGTACGCCTATGATAATAACTACAGTCCTGTAAATTGTAATTACCTAGATAATTCGAATGGTGCAACCAGTGGCACACGCAGGGGGCCATTGGGCCATGGTCCCCCTCACGGATGCTATTTTTTTAGTTCCTAAAATACGTAAATTTGCAACAAAAATTTTACTTCAAAAGGTAGCATATGTGGCACCAGTTGCATGTAAGGTCACCTAATTTTTCAAAAGTTTTCAAAGGAGGAGGGGGACACCTTCCAGGCCGGTGATCCACAACATAGGCCTACAGCATGGCCCCCTGGAGAGAAATCCTGTGTACGCCACTGCGTACAACTATGTCAGTGGGAGTCTGTCTCCAAGAAATGTAGTTGGTCCCAAAATAGTTCACACCCCCGGTCCCCTGCAAATTCATGTATATACGTCCCTGGCTGCAGGAAGTCCCTCCTCCTCCCTACTCCAAGAGCCATGTTAGGTTTTGCAGTCATTTGGCATACGCGTACGAGGCTGCCCCCGAAATTTTCTGAGGTCGAAAATTCGGGCAAAAAAATGACCAAAATTCGGGCACAGAATAGGTGATATTTCGGCAAAGATGAAGAAAAAGTGAAAAGATTGCCCAAATTTCTACTGAGTTCCCCAATTTTTGATCGAATTCCCGAAAAAAGTGCAAACATTTTCGCGCGCTTCGCACGCGTGTAGTCCTTTGCCAGTATCACCTCTATCAGAATTTCGAAAAGGCTCTGACATGCACAGTCCTAATCACTTCCATATCCAAATTTCATAAGATATGAGTAAACTTGCTAATGGTATATGTAGTCTCACTGTTCACTTACTTCGCGCAGTGTGATTCTGATTTACCCCAACAACTGAGTGAAAACATTCACTTAAACAAGCAAGATGAAAAGATTTCCTAAAAAATAGAAATTCTTGGAAATATATCCAACTCAAATTTAGGAATAAAAGTAGCACCATTTTGCATCTAGCCCACCTTACGTGAGCAAAAATGTTCCAACTTGGGGCAATTTTTTTGAGATTCGGGCAAAAATTGTCTTCCCCCCCCCCCCAAATTGGAAGAGTCCCTCACGCCTATGCCCATAAACAGTTAAAAAATTAATACGCATGAGAAAGTAGTTCACACATGTGTACACTGAAGCCATATCCATATATTCAGTTGAGCAGCATAACAATGAAATGAGTCGAAATACAAAAGACCAGGCCTGAAGCAGACCTGGAGAGCATGCAGGGGGCAAACAAATCTCAGGGGGCTTCGAAGTATGCTATATCACAGGGGTCTGGTTATGCTCGAAGGGGGAATGGTCCCAATCAGGGGTGGCTGTAAGAAGTCCGTATGCAGGAAGGTTTGGACGACCTCCCTCCCCACCCGGCAATATCAAAGATCTGCTCCGCAGGCCCGGCAGAACGGGAAAAATATTGGGGGGGGGCTTAGCGCCAGGAAGACTATCTAAGCGGAGCGCCACCATCAGTTGGCGCCGAGCGTACAAGAAAATTTTTAGCTTTACAAACCCTCCAGATGTCCGGAAACGGCACTTCCCGAGTGTTTTAAACTGCATGTACCCAGCCTTGAAATATGGATCTCATGTCTGCACTTGACAAATATTTAGGGGGAGGGCTAGACAACATTTAGCCCCCTCACTTTTTTATTGGGGGCTGAGCCCCCATCCCCCCACCCCCTGGTTCCGCCGCCACTGCCGCTCGGAATAGTACAGCAGGCGTGTGGTTATTAAGTATTACAGAGCTAGATGCCCTGTATAGTCTTCAAAAGCTCTTCAAAATCCATCTCAGGAAGTTAGTCATGAGCTATCTTTAAAAATAAATACAACCATATCTAGCTCTCGGCCAACCGCTATTCCATAAGGGTAAAGCAAAAGGCAGGGGAAGCAGGCAAAATGGCTTGATCTATTTGTATAAAAAGAGCTCCACTTAAATATTTTGTTGTTTCTTTCATCACTGTGTCACAATGTGTTTCAGCTTTGCCAAGAAGTCCAAAAAAATTGGTTGTCTGGATTGTTTTATTTAAACAACGTAAACTTAGGTCGAATCTTGAAATAACGAAGAAATACATACTTGAAAATTATGGAGAATTCTGCAATAGTAATATACACAACTTCATAAATAATATGTCATATTTGTGAGAGAGGCATGATTTCGTCTTAACTTAGATATACTTTTTATTTAAACCATCTCGAATTACATGTTTTTTTATTAATTTGAAGATTTTGAAGACTATGCTTTGTAAACTTTTTTTGTAGAGGGGGAAAGTGCCCCCCATGCCCCTATGGCGAGCCGCCTATATTCCCAGTGCCCCCCTCCCCTTGGTTGCCAGCTATGTATTAAGTGCGAATCAATTTGACCGGTGAAAAACTTTTTTGTGACAGCAAACAAAACATAACTTTAAAATTTAATCTGCATTTCGCACGGCGTTTCACCGAGACAACCTTTCACAATAGACTTTTAACGGTGAAGTCCCGGTATTTCCCGGTAGATAACCCTGGACGCTTCGAGGGTAAAAAATTCCGAAAATTTAATCGGTGTTTCACCTGTGTTTCACCCGAGTTCCCTTCCCTACTGAGACATCCAACGGGTGCACCCAGATGCACCCGTTAAAAATCTCGCCAGTGTGAAAGGGGTATAAGAGAACAGTTGAATAGAAATTTTACTGGAAGCGCGAGCTTTAGCGGATGGGGTCCAGGGACCCGCCTAAGGGCCCCTGGTGGGGTCCAGGGGCAAAGCTCCGGTGGGGCCCAGGGGTGAAGCCCCCGGAAGCTCTGAGGTTTTAGCATATTTCTGGGTAAAAAACTAAGTCCTGGGATAGGTATATTTTGGTTCATAATACATTATCCACTGCAAAGATTCCTAATAATTTTAATGTGCTAGGCTATTCCTCTCGTCATGTCTCTCTACTTCAGTATCTGAACTTGACGTTCAGAATTTGAACACCATGCGTTTAGAATTTGAACACTAGACTCGTCAGGCGTCCAGGATTTCTCGCAAGGAGGGCCATGCAGTATGTTGTGTGATCGCCGGCCTTGGGGAGGGGTCTTTTGAAAAATTAGGTGTCCGTATAGATGCAGCAATCTGGTGCCATATATTCTACATTTTGAAGTAAAATTTGTTTTAAAATATATACGTATTTTAAGGAACTACAGAAAAAATGGCATACAGTGAGATGTCTAAAGCGAGTGGACCTCTCACTGTATGCCATTTGAAAATTTTTAAAAAATTAGATGTCCTCACATGCAATCTGGAGCCACTAATGCTACATTTTGAAGTAAAATTATTGTTTAAATATTTGCGTATTTTTAGGAACTAAAGAAAAAAAACTGGCATCAGTGAGGGGGTATGGCCCAATTGCCCACCCCCCTTCGTACTCCACTGTTGCGTTCTATATGTTACATTTTGGTGTTCAAAAGTTGAACGCCTAAGTTTGCAATGAAGGAAAGACACGCCCGGCTGGCATTCTTATTTCCCAGGATGTTTGTGGGTAAACCGGATCCTCAGGAATTTTTAAAATGTGTTTGAAGTCAAGGTTAGGGTTTAGAAAACGGGCTAAGGATACCCTCTCCATGAGTAATCGGGTGCTGCCAATCCCATGGTGAAGATGAAAGTGAGGAATAATGTCCAGAAGGTGGCTTTTATTCCTTGCCGAAGGCAGGTAAGGAATCTATGCGATGGTGATGTCGTATATGTGCGTGCGTGTGTATGTGTGTATGTATGAGCGTGTGTGACGCCTGCTTGTAAACACGATATCTCAAGTAGGATAATTCCGAGGAATCTCATACTTGGCATGTAGATTGCCCTTATTGAGTAGATGATCACTATTGTTTTGGTGGATGTCAAAGGTCGTTTGAGGTCACTAGAGGTCAAATGGTAAATACCTTGGAAATTGCTTGTAAACACGATATCCCCAGAAGGAAAAATGTGAGGGATCTCATACTTTGCATGTGGATTGCCCCTTTTGAGTAAATGGTCCCTATTGTTTTTCGCAGAGGTCAAAGGTCATTTGGGGTCACCAGAGGAAAAAAATCATAATCTTGTAAACACTTTATCTCAAGAAGGATAAATGTGAAGGATCTCATACTTAGCATGTAGTTTGCCTATATTAAGTAGATGTTCCCTTGCATTTTTGTTGAGGTCAAAGGTCATTTGGGGTCACCAGAGGTAAAAAAGTCAAAATCATCTTAACAGGATATCTCAAGAAGGGTACCTGTGAGGGATCTCATACTTAGCATGTAGATTGCCCATATTGAGTAGATAATACCTTTAGTTTTAAGTGGAGGTCAAAGGTCATTTGGGGTCACTAGTGGTCACAAGGTCACATTCAACCAAAGACTGAAAGAAATGGGACATCTTGCAGAGATGCCAAGTATCTCAATTTAAGGTGAAATTATTATGATTTTTATCCTTAATTCTGCCATTATGAAAACCCGCATCAAAAACCGATTTTGTTATATTGCAGAATCTCTGCCCACAAAGCAGAGGACAAGTTGTGGAAGTTCACTAGCTGATTTGACTGACAGACGTTGTTCTTATAGGGACGTCCATGTGAGCATGCATCAATTGTAAACTGGAATTAATTAAATGCTACCATGGGTTATTAGTTTTAAAAAGAGAACTAAGTTACTGACCATGCATTTGGATCTGATACCCTTGAGCGTGCATGAATTGTGATTGCTTTTAAATTGCATAAAAAAAGTTGTAACAGTATACTGTCTGTGTGAATATCCCTTGAAATGCCTTTATATAGCCAATGTATTTCTTCAGAGCAATTTCTTTATGCTTGAATGTGTTTGTCAACAAGATGTGCACAGAGCAGGTCTTGTTCAACTTTGGTGAAACTTGGGAGAGTAAACATTCACTGCCAACAACTTTGAAGACCTAGCAGTCACCAGAGCAAACTTCACAGCTTAAAAGAATTTGTATGGTATGCTTATGGCTGGGTTCCATTTCATTCAGCAAGGAACCTGCACGGCCATTGGGCTTTTGTTTTAAGGGGAGGTGAAAAATCAATTTAGGTCACAAGGTTTCAAAGCAGGATAAGTGTGTGGGATCTCATGCTTGTCATGTGGATGCCACTTGCTTGTTACAATACATCATATAGCAAGGAATCAGTAAGCCTTTTGGCTTTCTAGTTCAAGAATGTCATATGACCCGAAATAGTGCGCTTATACAGAAGCCTTTAATTCCCTTTCTTTCCCCGAGTTGCTTACGAGTTGCTTTTAGATCCAAAAAATACGTAATTTTTTAAAACAAATTTTATTTCAAAAGGTAACATATGTGGCACCAGATTGCATGTTAGGACACCTAATTTTTCAAAAATTTCTAAAGGGTAGGGGTTGTCTCCCTATGGCTTCCTCACTGAACAATTTCTTTTTAGTTCCCAAAAAACGCAAATTTTGAAACACAAATTTTACTTCAAAAGGGGACACTCCCTCCCCTTAGACCCATCCCCCAGGCCGACGACCACTGATGCTCTTTTTCTTTTAGTTCCTAAGAATACACAAAGTATGTAACAAAAATCTTCATGGAGCCCCTCACTGAGGCCAATTTTATTTTAGTTTCTAAAAATACGTAATTTTTGTAACACAAATTTTACTCAAAAAGGTAGCATATGTGGCACCAGATTGCATCTAAGGACACCTATTTTTTCAAACATTTTCAAAGCGGAGGGAGACACCCCCTCCCCTTAGACCCCTTACAAGGCCGGCGATCAAACACACACGTACTGCATGCTCCCCACCCTTGAGGAAAATCCTGCGTACGGCACTGCCCAAAGCATTTAATAACGTATGGAACAATGAACATATGAATATAATACACGTACAAAGCATGGCCGGCGATCCGTCTTTGGAAGTAGGGGGTTTACTCATTGACACTATCTAAGCAGAGTGCCACCATTGGTTGGCGCCGAGCGCACAAAGAAAATTTTGGCCAAAAATACCCCCAGATCACCGGAAATTGCCCTTCCCAGGCTTTGCAACGTGACACTATGACAACAAGTACACCCTAAAAAATAGGCATACAGTAAAAAATCTAGAAAAAAAGGTTAAAAGAAGGGTCTAAGCTCAAATCAAGTTTTGATATATTAGAGGCCTGGGGTACTTATTCTAAGCAATCTGGTGAAATTCCCATTGAAATCCGATGAGTGGTTCTCAAGATATCAGCAGACTAAGTTGTCACATTTTCAACAGAAAGTGAACTTGAAGCAAGCACATATGATGTTATAGCCTCACATTAATGAGCAGTCCTTTGTTTTTCTTTAAACTTTAAAACCAATTTTCTCCTCAATAATCAAATGTTATCGGAATGTGATTGCAAGAGAGGCATGGGAAAATTACAACTTTCACATTCCACATAGGGAGGTCCTATAAACTTCAAGGTCAACACAACAGACTGAAAAAACAAAGGAAACGAAACATTCCTTATCAATGTGAGGAAGTGATAGTGATATAACCCCCACTTGCCTGAAGCTCTCTTTGGGTCACACATGTAGTAACTACTTTTGCTGATATCTCGAGTAATATATGTCCGATTTGAATGGAAGTTTCAACAAAATGCATAGATTTAGTTCCTCTTTCACATATGAAAAGTAAATTTTTGCTTGAACCTTTCTTTTTAGTGTTCTGATTTCCGAATGTAGTCAGTGGTACTTTCTAAACGGAGTGCCACGATCAGTTGACGCGGAGCGTAGAAAATTTTGGCCCAAAATACCCCCAGATCACTGAAAATGGCCCTTTCAGGCTTTGCAACGTGACACTTTGACAACTGCCAGAAGTATTTCCCTAAAAAAGGCCTATTGTAAAAAGTCTAGAAAAAGGTAACGTGTTCTGATTTCCGGAAATAGTCAGTGGCACTATATAAGCGGAATGCCACCTTCAGTTGGCGCGGAGCGTAGGAAATTTTGGCCAAAAATACCCCCAGATCACTGAAAATGGCCCTTTCCAGGTTTTGCAAGGTGATACTAGTACAACTGTCAGAAGTATATTATAAAAAATAAATTGTAAAAAGTTTAGAAAAGGGTAAAGTGTTCTGATTTTCGGATCTACCGGGTTGATTTCATGGCGGATATAGTGTACAGTACCCCACATCCAATTTCATGGGGGATATATCCCCACATCCCCTGCCCTCCCCATGATCGCCGCCCTTGGTACAAAGTAATCACCTCAAAGAGTCAACACATATTTGGTAATGATTCAGGTTTACATGGCTTGTGTTGCCTTGGTGTGGACTAGAAAACTGCTTTTTGCAAGATCGGTCATGGAAAACCTTCCGAACAATGCGATAGCTAGTGGTAGTGGGGTCGGTCTAATAATTATGCCGCGTGTCTACTTACCTTAACAACGCAAAAGCCTATGAATAGTCATAGCTTTTGATATGCCAGTTTGTAGAGGGTAAAATAGACATATTATTAGAATTTCCATTCAAAGAATTGCTTAGTTTCTTTGCATTTTCACAAGATGAAGCAATAATCTGATTCTAACATCAAAATAATTATTCGTAGGCCTATGTCGTTAATTATCCCATAGTCATATTTTGTGATTATCGCTTAATTACCAGAGACGCAATGCGCGGATATGGTAGGTCTTGACCCGATTGTACGTCTACAATACAGTCAGATACGGCGGCCCTGACATGCAGCCTGGTTTACTGGCCTGCCACTAGCCTAGTGTCGTTGGCCCAAAGCGAGTGACAGGCCAGGAAACAAGTCTACCGCCTTCAACTTTATTCTGTATATCTGCCTGGAAGACTTGGAGGTTGTTTATTACGGACCGCAGGAGAGTGGAAAATTGGAACAGTTTATCAATATACAAACCCGAAGAAAGAGATATCTGCAGTTTCTACCTGACCATTATAAGTTACAAACTTGAGAAGAAATCTTTGCTACTTGGGAAAATATTGGAACGGCCATGGCCGGCCCTACCGGCCCTGTTCGGACGGCTCTGCTTTTTCTTTTCTTTCTATCCTCCGTCTTCCCTTTCACTCCTTTCCTCCCATTTCCTTTCCCTCCATTCCTCTTCTTTACAACTTCTCCTATTTTCCTCTTCTTTTCCTCCCCTTCTCCCCTTTTTGTCGACAGACCGAAAATTTGCCGACGGTGACCAAATATTAGGGGGATTGACACCCCCCACAACCCCGCTCGCTACAGCCCTGGGTAAAAGACTGGCTTTTTGAGTGGCATGTATTTGTTGGGCAAGGGAAAGTGTCTCGATGCAGAGCCTGAATGCATGTTTTGTCATGGAAATCATAGTTAATGAAAAATTTTGGCGCGCTTTACGCGCATTCGTCACGGTTTGCCCTCCATATTGTGACCATTGTTAAAGTTATAGTACATAGAACTGTTCTCATCACAACACTTTCCGAAAACCAGAGATACATCTCCAAGCATCTTTAGGGGATTGCATCAATATAGGCCTATGGGATCTGAAACCTAATTTTTAACACATGATGTGGAAGGTCAAAAGGTTATATTTGCCGTTATACATTTTTCAAAAGTTTTTACAGAGTGCTTCGCGCGCAACCATTACCGGTATAGACGGTGACTGTTAATACACTTACGACAAAGCATTCTGAAACACACTTGTTAGTCCTTCACCTCTTTTGCTATAGCTATCAGGGGGTCTAATATCCCCTCGCTGCACCTATACTCTCCATCCTTCCCATTCCCATTGCTGGAAGCAATGTATACTTCTCTTAGACATTATACTCTCCTCTTTCACCCAACCAAAAATTAGAATTAAAATTATGGACACTTTCCAGCCATATATGATCAGTTCCAAAAATATCCCAAAGATATCATCATTTTGCATCTAATCTAATCCAGCCTTAAATTGACAAACATTTTCTCAAAGGAGAGAGGAGAGGTGGACACCCCTTCCCTTAGCCCCCTCCCCAGGACGGCACTTTTATCTAGTGACAAAGGAAGGATCCCCACTGCTGTATACAAACGCAGAGCGCATAAAAAAGTTGTAATTTACGCAGACGTCTGTGGTCCCCCCCCCTCCCCCATCCCTCATCACCGAAGGCTGGCGGCGCCACTGCTAATAAATTGTTTATTGCTTGATCTTTAAGAGACTTTCCATCTAGGAAAAACTGTCCCGGCAACTACAGGGTTCACAGTAACATTAAAAGAGATTCTTTACGACGTATTCTCTGACTTTCGCTGAAAACTTAAATATTTAATAGTTAACTGGTTAAAAGTCTGTAAGACAGTTTGTGCCATCAAGGTGCAGGAAATGTAACTGCACATTTAAAGAGGTACTAATGAGCAACTTTACCGTGTTCATCCTACCACTCGAAAAATGGGTTCCGAGGATTAAGATGTAGAACGTTGCCCTATTTATAAGGATAAACTTGAAGATAGGGATAATGTAGTGGAAATACGTTACAAGAGTGCTGCTGGCATCAACAGGGCCAGCATTCAAAGAGGTGAAAGTCTTCAAGTGGCAGCTGGTCGTAATTTCTATACCAAGTGTCTGTAACCATAGTCATAGGCATGATAGCCAGATTCGGCGGGGGAGGGGGTAAGTGGTAGGGTACTGCAGCTCCCGAGTTTGGGAAAATCCACTTCTTGGAAAAATTATTTTGAAAAAATGGGGCAAGTTTGCATAGTAATGAAGATTTTCTTGGGCAAAACCACTCAGGTTCCGCCAAAAATAAAACAAAAAAAGAAAAAGAAAACATGTTCTGTAAGTCCATGATAATTATGTATTTTAGAAACAAATTCTGTTCACATGTTTGTACAGCGACAAAACACAATGGTGCGAATTTTTTTTTTTTTTTGACAAACTTGCATTGATAAAAGTGCCAGAAACTTAAATGTGTGACTTTTTGTTCCAGATTTAGAAGTTTTAATTATAAACCATGTATTATAGCTACAGTCTGTTAGATAGATATATTTATATGCTCTGGTTAATGACTCTGTATAATAAACTTATGGTCGATGTTTTGAAATGTCTGAAGTTTTCTGGTCAGCTCATGGAAATACAGTTTAAAAGACAGTTTAACGTGAAACAAATGGTATGTGACACTTTAATGATTAATGTGATAGCTTTTGATTGAAAAATCCAATCATTTCACAAAAGTGAGAGAGTTTACATGTTTTCACGTGTTAACAGCCTAATGCCACTACGATTAAAATGACAGTTTAAAGCTGATTTCATGTTTATGTCTCCAGTCTACTGTAGAAGCTTTTCCAGATAAAAATATTGGTAAGTAATTGGTATAACAAGAGCTACTTAGGTGAAGGTGTTTAAAAAGCATCCATTTTAGATTTGGCCTACTTTTGGCATTTTTTATTATTGGATTTTGGTGGATTTTTTAGAAAGTGATACACGTATTTCAGTACACCACAAAATATCAAAAACTCACTTGTTGGAATTTTTAGGGTCAACGTGTTTATCTACCCGACTAATAGCTGTAAAACTGTACACATGATTCTATAGACTAACTTAAAGACAAAGGCGTACACATGGAATGAAAATATGTTGCAAGAGTAAAAGGTACCAGGTAACAAAAATTAAAAAAGTTGATAGGCCAATCCCATTATAACCAGCAAAACTTTTCCACGTTTTAGTTAGGAAGTCATCACTCATTAATGGGTGGGGAAAATGAATTGTTTTACGTAGGGTATGAAGTATTCGATATGTTACTCCTGCCACCGGGATTTGATATAAATTTAATTACCCCGTCATATTATGTTTTCTCAAAATATTAGCAGAGAAAATTGGATGTTCAGAATAAAATTCACAGATCACTATGTAACTTTATTCTTCATATTTTATTGGCAAATAACTCCTAATTATACATACGTTTGGAATATCTTATTAACTGATGTCAATCATAATTAAAAAGCGCAAAGGCTTAGTGATTCCTTGCTGAAAGGGAATGATTTTTTTCACTGACTGGGTTCATCCCTCAAATTAACACTTCTTGAATTTTTCATTTTTTTACGATGTTTACACATCTTGACCTCTGCTGACCTCATATGATCTTTGAACCCTACCAAAAAGTGAATAACAAAAAATAATAAGTCCTACGAGGGAATCGAATAAAGGACGGTCTGCGAGAGAAACCCAGCCCTAATCCACTACGCCATCAAAGAACTCGTGTAGCGTACAAAATTTCTAACTATCCTATATAGTCACAGCATCCTTTACACTTGTTCATAATTGGGTGATTCAAATAAAAATGATTACTTTAATACTAGTGAAAAAATGTTTTGGTGTGCACTATTTAATCTTTGGAATAGTAAAAGACTCAACCTTAACTTTTCGTTTGTAATCAAACGCCGGACGCAGTTTGGAGGTACCGCCCACTGTCTATTTAGTGTACGAGGTTTTCGTAGTTTCACCTCTGATAATCCCAGATGACCCCCGACCTCGATCAAATACGAAGGGTTCTCCTTCTGTTAAAGTAGCACATCTATATACCAAATATGAAAAGGATCCATTACCGTGGCTTAAAATATCGTGTTTTTTCAAGGTTTTTGGTTATTACTTCAAATGACCTTTGGCCTCCTCTGCAAACAATAGGGTTCTTCCTTTTAGTGTGATAAAGTTTTATACCGAGTATGAAGGTTGTCCATTACAGTAAACTGTATTCCTTTGCTACATTATGACGTCTATACAAATGGCCGACGTTTGCCGTATTTGAGCTCATACACCGCGACTTCATGTAAACTAGTCTTGTTCAAGACCCTAGTATTAGTTGTACCAGGGAGTTGGTAAATAACAACTGCCTGGTTGTACACAGCATAACGTTCATGAGGAACTATTGTGGAGACTCCCTCTACTTGTCCTTAAATTTCTGTTAGTAATGAATTCACGGGGTAGCACGCCCCCACATAGGTATATTTGTTCACCTTCACAAATAACAAGAAGAAAAGACGGGGTAACTTTTGTGATGTGTTACCAAATAGGATGGGGTCTCTTGTCAATTTGATATAAAAGTACACTAGTTTAAGTATCACTGGTAAGAAAATGGGGTCAATTGAAGCATTTTTAGGGAATTTATGGGCTTAGAAGCTGGCGTTCGTGTGTTAGACTTTGATTAAGTAAAAAGGCTCTGGGTAAAGGTACCGAAGCTTTGAGCTCCGCTAGCAACAAAAAAAAAAAAACTTTAACGGTCATGGTATGGGAAATTGAAATTGCCATAAATAGTCAACTTGTCAGCTTTCTTGTGAGTGGTAGCTTGTACCTGGCGAAAAATTCTACAAGGTTTTAGCGACCACCTTACTTTTTCAAATTTAGTGTGCAAGTCAATGGAGGATTTATTGGGGGTATGCTATCTAAAATACTCGAGGACGTACAGTCTAGTTGACAACCGCACGTACTTTTTCAACGCGTGTTGAGGAGTGAAAATTTTACTAACGCCTTGCCCAAGACTACATGTGAACCGGCAAAGTCAGGTATATAGCGTCTTATAATTCAGGCATTGAGGGCAGCTGTTTTATGACGATAAACGACCACAAATGTGGGGGAAGTCTGTATGGCTTATGAATTACAACTTCCGTCGGGTGGCTAACCAACTCAACACTTTAGATAAAATTTGGTTTCTTTTGAAAAGCCAGTTCAGTCGCCGGTTCTCATGCACATTATTGATTCAAGGCTCAGGTTAGCACCCTGGTTCTATTTTCCTCTCAACCTCTGTCATTTCAGCCCTTTAATCGAAACGCTGTTAAGCGATGATCTTGGGGGTGACGATGTGGTAGTTGTATTATAATGCAACCCCTCCAACGGGTTACCTTATAGATCGGAGAAGAATAGAAAGCCTAAAGCTTCCCTTGCATATAGACTCAATAGAAATGCAATTTCACAATAATGTATCTTTGTATTTATTTGGTTATTCTAGAGTTTTGAAGTTTTTACATTTTATGACTCGGTGTTCTTTTAAACACAAGGCAGCCTAAAGAGAACAAATATCAAACTTTGTCAGTCTTGAATACACAATGTTCTAAAGGAAAAATTAAACATTTTAAGTGACAGACACAGTAGTAAGTCTTATCACCTCCTTGGTCTTTGTAAGGGAATGTGACTTTATGAATTGTTCGATGCGTGTAGAATGAGCCACTAAACAATTTAAAGTTATCTTGGGACGGACTTACCAGAGCGCGTCTCATGTAAGCTGAAATTTGGTTAAAAAGGTTTGTAAAGCAGTGTTATAGAAAACAAAATCTTTAAAAAGACACCATCCCCTCAAAAACTTACACACCCAATTTAAAGATGACCTGTCGTAAGAATCAAAGAAAACCGTATGCCGGATTTTTGATGACGTCACAGTATGCCCTTTTCTTGACTTCGAGTGCGAGCCGATTCAATACACCTTAGACAATGCATTGCTATGTATGTACTGTGCATGCATACGATGGGTACATGTGTATGTGTGAACAAACTTCGCTGTACGACGATTACTTCACAAAGCACACCTACACAACATTAGGCCTACATCTCTGCAGTCTGCTGCCTAACAATATTAAGACTAAGAAGCTTACTTGTATCTGAATTTTCCCTTCGTCGCGGTTGCTCTGCAAATACAAAACCTTGTGCAGTTCGTGTCTGATGCTCCAACGACAGTTGCAAGTAATAGGGTCTGAAGAGAACGACCGTACAATGTACAGTACTATATTAGTTCAACGTTTTTCCATATGTACATCATACACGTATGGTCCTTACTATACTGTATGCGTTTGGTTACATTGGGTCGATACGTAGTCAGGGTAACCTGACCTCGGTGGCATGCATATTACGGCCTTTCATACCCCTGACATCCAAGGGTATGAAAGGCCGTATGATGCATGCCACAGAGGTCGGGTTACCCTGACTAGTCGATACGGTGAAAGCTGATCGATCCGTTACAATCATCGGTAGTTTCGATTTTCATGACGTCAAAACTTTATTGCCAGAGCTCTAATTTAAGCACCTTTACTAAATCTTAAATAAAGAAGAAAAAAATTTTCATCCCTTTTGGTCTCCAAAGTATGTGATTTGATGGTAAGAAAAATCACGGTAATTAATATACGGTTCGAAAAAAAAAAGGCACAATAATGATCTGATCTGGTTAGGGAACAACGTACGTGGAAAATATATTGTTGAGAGTGTTAGTGCCTTTGCAGTATATACAGCCGACTGGTCATCTTTAAACACTGGTGATCGACTCGTATACTACACAAGTATACCGAAATTTGCTTTGGAATTACTGAATGACCTCTTCGAAACCAGAGCAATTAGGTTGGCAACGACAAGTAGGTAGAGCATTTCCCAACAGATCTCACTGATTCTTCCCACGCAAGTGACATGCTTATGAGGTACATTTGCATTACTGCACATTCACTCATTCAGATAGGTACCGAATAAACAAACGCTCACAATTATTTCCATGTCCGGAAGCCGCAATATAATATAAACTTTTATGTTTGAGGAAGCACCTGGGTTCTATTTTTCTTACGACTGCTGAGTAACTTTGTGGACCGACTGATAATTTGGATGGTCTGAGGTGATCTGGGAATGATCCGGTGGTATATGCATCCTTCATCGGTTTACACTTGTGTATATTTAAAAACGAATCAATGACGATATTTGGAAAAAATCGGGCAATTGCCGCTCATAATGAAATCTTTCTTTGCAAAAACAGCTTAGCCCCGTGCATCATCCCTACCTCCAGAAGAAGATATCCCGTGCGTCTGTTGGTACACCTATACTTCAACTGCCACGGTTTCTGAAAACGGGAAAATGCAAGTTTACTTTGGATGAACCGACATATTTTCTAAAATATTTCTAGATCTGAACTGAATGGAAACTAACATCATTTGTATCCACGCTTAAGCACCAGATCGATTACATCACTTGGTCCTGGATATGAAAGCGCGCCCCTATTTGGGTAGACTTTCAATCGTTAAAACCGTTTCAGCCAATCGTGTTGTGATGTGGGTTCACCGCAATAACTTAATATGAACAGTTTTGTATAAATTACGGATCTGAATAGTTGGCTTGTCATTGCTTTACAGATCATCTCAGCTTCCTTACCGATCAGAGAAAACAAGAACTCTCCGTTCTCTTTACTCAGAGATTAAACGTAAGTTGAATCCCCTCGTCTTTATCTTGCATGTTTCGGCTCCAGAACACTAAACTTTCATACCTTAGAACCGTTTTTAGAGAATGAGTAGAGTCGAAAATATTGTTTCACTACTGCACGTTGTATTAATATAAGTATGTGATTTACATGTGCATATCAGATATCTATGTAACTAGTCTTGTGCTACACTTTGGGTAGAAATGTCAGTCTTGTCATTCTTTGCTTTAAAATTTATATTTTGTCAACTATGTACGATAAACTTTGATAGGAATCTTTTAATTCAGATATACAGTTCCAGTGAATATAACCCTCTGGATTTATACGGTTTAACCCGTCTTCAGAAGTTAATTCCCACTTTTGAAATAAATTATAATGTTCTTCAGTGGCGGATTAAGCGTGGTTTGGAATGTTTAAACCGTCCTAACTAACTGGAATGACAATTTTTGCCGTGTTTTTCTCAAAGGTTGGGCTTTATCACCCCCTTTAGTCCAGAGTAAAAACCCTGAACCCCACCCGCCCCACTATTCCTGTATCCGCTCTTTCAGCAATATGTAATTTTTTTCAAATCCAAGTAAAGTCTACACTGAAAGTAAAATAAAAACCGTTCAGTTGTCTTATAAATTGCTACGTAATTAGCTGCTAAAAAATGACAACCGTCCATCAGTGTGTAGTAAATACAAGGAGTTCTAAAAAAAGGCAATCAGTCTTCCCGTGATATTATCGAGATACTTCGAAATGAAACGTCATTCATAAGGCAGTACTGTGATACAAAGTTTTCTATTCATAGCTCTAAAGTAGAAATGTCAAGTTCAGATGGGACTAGGTTGATAGTATGGTAGAGGTAGCAATTTCCCCGTTCGGGGAATTAAAGAAGTTTCAACAGATTAGAGGTTTACTTCGTGAGCACAAACGTTAATTAACTCCCGCTAAATATTTCATTATAAGCAAGAAAAGGCAAAATAAGCAGTAGCGTAAGTTTAGTTCTGTGTGCCCGGGGACGTAAGTGGATTGGAGTGCCCTGATCTAGGGTGTGCTAGTTGCAGTCATTATAGCCATGCATTTACACAAAATACTGCCAAAAGTATATCTAAGCCTGGGTGCACCTTAGCCTGAGTGCACAGAGGCTTGCCCCCCCCTTCCATGGGCATAGGAGTTACGCCCCTGTCAGAATGGCTCATACCTTACTGGTGATAGTAATTTACTGCACTAGTGGCTACAACGATCATAACATCTGATTTTTTATCCAAAAATGCAGCTTTATATACCAACAACTAATGTTGCTTCATAACAATGACTATGGTTGTATAACTATACGGATCCTCGTGATGCTGGCGCTGTCAGTTTATGACTTTTAACGATCTATCTCCTTTTGCTGTTTCATTACTTAATACCTAGCCCAATTACATCTTTTTCTGCTACCCCAGACAGCACAATAATGTTGGGCCAGCAATGAGAAATTAGTTGGCTAAACGGTTGGGCTGATGTTATATGAATGGGTAGGTGCTGGTTGGGGAAAGGTTGGGCCTACAAACATTTTTATAATGGGCCAACAGTTCTGTCTTCCAAAGGTTTACTCCATTGGGCCAAGGTTGTCAAATACGTTGCCCCATCTGTTAGTTCCAGCGTTGGCTAATATAAGTGGTGTCAAATGTTAGCTGGCAAACATTTGACCATCCGTGTAGCTGGTAAACATTTGGACGTTTTTCACAGTGGGCAATAACATTTTTTTTGTCAACGTTTAACCAATTTTTATATCCAACAGTGCAAACAATGGTTGGCACAATGTTGCACCAACTTAACATTGCCTCGCTTTCCAAAACTTCTCCTAATTAACTGCTCATTATGGGAACCCATGATGAAATATCCCAGAAAAGATTACCTACTACAAGTTTCAAAAGCTACCAGCATTGCTAATGATAGGCACTTTCATGTACTTTTTCAAAAGTCTTCTCGACTCTCTGGCGCCATGGGGGGACCAAACGTTTACTCCCTAAGGAGTTCTGCTCCCTGAAGGAGCTACGTCCCCGAAAGGTCAATACCTTAACTGACCAACCTCTCGACCCTCAGACCTCTACATCATGGGTCTGTCATGCGTGGCCTTGTTCTAGACTGGCTGAAAAGAACAGATACTACACATGATCTTAGCCAAAAGGCGAATGGTAGCTACTTTTTTCCAAAGTCCACTCGACTCTCTGGCGAAGAGCCAAGGGGCGAAACCAAACAATTACTCCCGAAGGAGTTCTACTCCCTTAAGGAACTACGTCCCCGAAAGGACACAAACTTTAATGACCGACCTCTCGACCCTAGCCACTACTTTTTCAAAAGTCCCCTCGATTCTCTGGCGAAGAGCCAAGGGACGAAACCAA
The DNA here is from genome assembly GCA_009936505.3 of Holothuria glaberrima. Lineage (NCBI taxonomy): Eukaryota > Metazoa > Echinodermata > Holothuroidea > Aspidochirotida > Holothuriidae > Holothuria > Holothuria glaberrima. The sequence goes on along the minus strand of WURT03162494.1, from coordinate 8,260 downwards.
AACAATACTCCCGAAGGAGTTCTGCTCCATTGAGGAGCTGCATCCCCAAGGGACAACTCAACATGAACAACCTAACGACCTGACGTGCGAAGTCCAGTTTTAGACTGGCTGAAAAGAACAAGCTCCGCTAGGGAGCTCCGTCGTCGTGATCATGGATACTCCTGCGCCAAGTAAGTAGCTGCTTTCGAGCGTAGTAGCATTTGAATCGGAAAAACATTTATAATATGACTATGTTAATTTGGCTATTATATATTCAGTAAGACTCGTTTGTTAGTACTACCGATTAATAATACAATTTTCTTCACGATAGTTCAATTTCTCCTTCTTTATGATGTTTTGTACAACTGAGAAACAATTTCTTGCAAGAAATAACCATTGCTTGCCACAATTTATTTCAATTAGACCTGCATTAAGTGATTAACATAATTCTCCTTTGAAAAGTTCGGAATGCTCCATTCAGATGAAAGGTGTATCAGCCTGGTCCTCATAGGATTTTTCAGCATTTTAAACGTTTTTCTCAAATGTCTTGCAAAAAGTTCCCACAGTGGAAGTGATGGTTTGCAATATTCGCTGTGAATGTAAATTCTTGAAATAGCTGTCATAAAAAGAATTATGAGGTTGGTTTGATACCAAAACGACCAGCTTGGTATTTTTCTGGAGGTGGATTGGTGGGCAACTGTTGTGCCGCTTACCAACAGAGATCAATGTCAGCGTTTAGCAACCAGTAACCGGAATCCAGTGTTGGGGCTGAGCCAATCATAGGTTGTAGGCTGACTTTTGAGTGTCCTTCAGATTCAGTACACCATGCCAGTTGAGGGATAACTATTAAGTTGAACCATACATGTAATCTAGTCGAGATTCGATTCAGAACATTGGAACACCCCTTTACTTGAAAAATTTTAGGAAGTTTCCCCTATTGAAATAACACGGAGACTCGAGTCAAGGATATGACTTGACCTGAGTCACTAGAATAGCTGTAGTTAACTTGACCTAAGGAGAAAATAGTGACTTGGTTACAACTCTGATTTGAACAATTTCTAATCTACATATGTTCTTCCTGTCTTATACTTAACATGGTAAAATCACAGATAAGTGTCAGTTGATGAATTGTGAACCTCGATTTACTATTTTGATAGGTATAAACAAAAAGTCTCTTACACTGTTTTATTATGGTAATACTGCTAACGGCCTATAGAAATTTCAATAGTTATTAAGTGTTGGTCCAGTGTTGGTCACTTAAAACTGTCGGTTTATTACATAATGCCCGACGATTGCCAGTGGCTAAACATAACTGGCTCAATGTTGGTTGAATACATAATGACCAATGGTTGGTTTCTTGAAAGTGGTTCAGTGAAGGTTAAATGTATAACGCCTCAAACAATTGGCTACTTGAGGTTGGTGTAATGTTGGTTAAATGCATGATGCCCTACAATTGGCCCATAAATATTGGTCAAATGTTGGCAATACATGTAATTTACAATTGTTGGCTGCATAAGGTTGATGAAATGCTGGCCCTGCCTTTAGTTGCCTACACAACATAATACCAACTGTTGCCAACGGTTGCCAACATTGGCCTAACATAACGCCAACGTTGTGTGCTATCTGGACCCATCTCAATTAAGGTTTTGAGCAATCTGTTGGATAAATCATGCGTTTTTTGTGTACTTATATGTCTGTCCATCTCACTACAAACACAGTACGTCCAAAACCGTTTTTAAAACGTCCAAAATGTTTTTAAAACTTCCTTTAAACATATTAGTACGCAAACGACGTTTTAAAAACGTTTCTTTGACGTACTGTGTTTGTTGGGCTCTTGTTTGATACCCATCTTCCGGGCCCAAATAAATTTCGCCAAAAGATAAATTGGCCACAAAAAATCTTTGAACCAATTATTCAATTCACATTCAATTTATTTCTCATATGTACAACAATAATCACCAAAGGTATCATTTAACAATTACATACAACAATAAGTATGATGGACACTAGAAAAACAATACTGTTTATCAAAGCTAGTGACCATACAAACATAAACAAAAAGATGATAGTAAGAAGAGATAGTAACTTGTCAGGGTAAAGAGCATAAAGAGTAATAACTAGAACTTTGCTAGAGATAACTATTTACAAGGAAAAATTTCAAATTTCTTTGAAAAGAATGGAGTGAAGGACTCGATCTTACACTCGAGGAAAGTTTGTGGCAAACACTACAAACTTAATCTTACCCCGATGTCTGTTATGAGCACCATCCCAACCACGCATGTAATACCTTTATAATGACGTATTTAGTTACCGAAATTTATTTTAATATCAGGATTTTACTTTTTAAGTTGAGGTAAAGATGCTGGAAAACAAGAAGTGTTGTAAAAAACTATCCTGAGCCATCAGTATTGTGTTGACCATATTGAGAAAATTCGACATGACAGTGATGTAATGGCAGATCCTGTGACATGAACAACGTATTTACTATTCTCTCTCCAAATACTTTATTGGCCCCTGACTTAAAGGAAAATTTCCAAAATTAACTGAGTCACCTACAACCATTATCAAGGACTTTCTGTTGCGATTTCTTTATCTTTCCACCTTATGTTATCCAGTTTTTTAACAAAGAATACATACCGATGTTTGCTACCCAGTTTGCCCATCTATGTGTAACTCATTGTGATGTATTTAATGTAATAAGATCATAGTATTGTTCTTGAACATCTGAAAACTGAACGTAGCGTTCCGATCTTTAATAATAATGACAGAAAGTTTTTCACAAGTAGGTCTTTTTGCCTTAAAACCTAAACGCGCAATCAGGGGCGTATATGCATGAATTTGAAGCGGTGTGTGAACTGTTTTGGGACCAACTACATTTCTTGGAGACTGACTCCCATTGACATAGTTGTACGATCCGAATAATGTTGTTCATGTATAGTCTACTGTTACAAAGGCATACTGAACTGGATTTGAGACCGACTTTTTGACGCTCAGAGACCAACTTTTGATTTTCACTGGGGGGTGTCTCACCCCCACACACACCTCGTATTTACGCCCCTGCGCGCAATGCATGATGATCTTAGTAGTAATATGCGGCGAATACGACTGTGTTTACCTGTTGTGATACTGTAGTTGTTAACATGATTCCAGTCACCAAGAGACAAAATTCCCATTGATTAAAATAAATAAACAAAAAAAAAGGGGGAGCCCGTGTGAGAGGAGATAGCGGCCCTCTACTGCGCCATTCGGGAACAAATAATTATAGATTTTTAAGGGGAACGTATAGCACAGAACGCAAATTTGTTGCACCTTTGCCTTAGACAAGCGAAACCAACTAACGACAGAGCATGGAGCGTCAGCTTACTACCGCAAGTACAGCCTACCTTCGAAGTATTGCTTCCACTGTAAACGACTGATGGATTTTTTTCTATTTGGAAAACTACTTTAGATATAGCAAGGAAGTTCTTGTTTTGAATAAGACCTTCAAGACTCGAAAATGAAAATATTTGTATCTCTGTCAGTGATGTTAAAAAAAGTTTGAAAAATTCTCAAATATTTTAGCACTTAGAGCCCATTAATTGAATACGGTTCTCTGCTGCAGGTTTCAATGTCCTGATAAAGATTTTAGGACCATCAAACTCAGAGAAATCACAATCATATAAGTGACCTTATTCTCTAAATATTCCCAGAGGCCGTGGGATTACTCTCCTCCCCGTAGATGTACCTTCGGTGCTGTCATATGTGAGGGCTTCTTACCCACGAATGAGCCCGTCTCGAAACCCTGGATCAATGAGGATGACCAGCAAGTTTGTGAGGGGAGGTCTAAGGGGTGAAGATTTACCATCAAAACTACAAATGTATGCCTATCAATAAACGTCTTTTTGAAAAAAAATAAAAACTAGGTGCGATGTAGATGTTTGGTGTTTGACTAAATATCTTGATCATGCTAACGCAGGAAAGTCCCCCCCCCCAACAAAAAAAATGATAAAAAAGATAACAAGGGAAAACAAGGGAAGTAAGAAGAAAGAAAGTAAGGAGAAATAAAAATGTGAAAAGGAAAGCAAAAGGAAATTGTAGTATATTTTGGGTGGGATTACACTGAAAAGAGTAAACTAAGTCGGGGCTTGTACAGTTTGCAGGTAGTCTTTATTGTCCGTTTCCAGGGTGCCTATAGAAAGTCAGATGCTACATGTATGTACACAGCTTAAAACACAACACTCATCTCCCCTTAACTTGAAGCTTTCTGAGAGTGAATATCTTGACAACTAACAATTTCTCAAGCGAAGAACAATTACAAATCAAGCAATTTTCTTGATTTAATCACCCACCAATATCTTCATCTTTTGATCTCATCTGTTTAGTCAAGTCTCATACCTGGAGAGTTCAAGTAGTAGGCCTTACAGCAGGTGAAAATAACTTTGATCCACAGTTTAGCAATTTGGGAACACTAAACGTAGTGTTCTTCAGTCAAAACCCATTGGTGGTGCTGCCAGGGCCATTTGTATACAGTTATTGTTTTAGGCCATGGGCAAGAGGCACTTCACCTGTACCCCACCCCCACAACACTACTATTAAAGTAATGAAAACATTCATGAGGAATTGTTCGACACAGTCGCTTTTGATATCTGTCCCTATATTTATTTCGGTTATGTATAACAGAATATGGACAACATGTTAGGTTTAACTGTGTCAAAATATTTTTAATGACTATTTGCCTTATTATTTTAATATGTTGACATAATTATTACACTGGCGGCCATTTGGCTTTTTCCGCCATCTTGAATGACCTGAAACCAAAAGAAATATTTTGAAAATAAGTTTCGGTTATTTATCATAAAATATGGCCAGATATTAAGGACAACTGGGTTAAAAGTATTTTTGATGTTTATTTTTCTGATTATTTTTAGATATTTTAATTTATATATTGGCGACTTTTATTGCTCCCTCCATCTTGGTTAGCCATGGTTCCTGCAAAGATATTAGAAATCACGTATTAATTTTAAAGTGCAAGTTTTCAAAAAGAAGCTAAGGATTTTGATTGAAATATATATTTTAGTGATTATTTTCTGTGATTTTTTTTTCGATTATTTTAATTATTTTCTTATTTTTTGAGGAAGTTTTACAGTGTTTTGTTTTAACTTCTCCGGTGCTTTTCCGCCATCGCCTTATTAGCTGGCATGTACTGTTGTCCAAAGGTTTGTAAAATCTAGTTGTGCTAATCAAACAGTAAATGACGTCATTAGGAATGGAGATTGTAGCACTTTGCAATTCTTTAATTCATTATATAAAAAAATTTATTCATTTGGCAGCCATTTTGTTTTTCGGCCAGCTTGGTAAGCTGGATCTCGCCAAAAAAAAGTCGAAAAATTATCTTTGTGATTTTGTTTATAAATTATGAACTAATTTTAAGAAGATATGTCGAAACATTTTTAAATATTATTTTCTTTATTATTATTTTATGCAAAATATTCATTTTCTGTGCCATTTTGTTTTTGGCAGCCATTTGAAATGAGTGAGACCCAAAAAATTCACTGTAGCCATTTGGTTTTGTGTTCAGAGGACCACAAGGTTTCCAAAAAAAATATTGGGTCGTAGAGTTGAAGGGTGCACGTGAATTGCCTCTGGCCCATGGTCTAATATGCCCATAAATTTAAAAATATAGTTTCCGGAGTTTGCCAATGAACCTTGTCGAAACCATTTGCCCTGGACCCCTAGGAGTGCCTTTGCAAATTCATTGAAAAGATTCGATCAACACTTAGTTTGCAATAATCGCCAGTCAAAATATTCATTTCAATTTCAATTTCACCTGGAAAACGCAAAATTAATATCTCCTCTAGGCCATGGACCAGAGACACCTCACGGGCACCCCTCCCCCACAACTCTTCGACCCAATACTTTGTGGAAATCTTAGGGTCCCCTGAACACGAAATCAAGTGGTAACAGTAAAAATAGTGGGTCTCACTCATTCAAAATGGCTGCCAAAAACAAAATGGCGGCAAAAATTATGAATATTTTGTATTAAATAATAAAGAAAATAATCTTAAAAAATATTTTTGAGTCATCGACTCTTCAAATCTTGTCATATGTTATGACAAAAAATCCAAAATTAATTTTTAGGACCAATTGGCGAGATTCAGATTAACCAAGAATGGAGGAAAAACAAAATGGCCGCCAAACTGAATAAAATATTCCCAAAAATTGTGTAAAAACATTGCAAATTTCCACAATCCCCAATTATAATGATGTAAATTAATGTTTCATAATTAAGAAGAACTGTGCAATCATTGGCACAAGAGTACTTGACAGCCAATATGGCGGAAAAGCACCAAAGAAGTAAAAACTATACATTAAAAATTCCCGCAAAAAATAAGAAAATACTTTAAAAAGAAACGCAGAAAAATCTCAGAAAATAATCATTAAAAATATATTTCGATTTAAAAACTCTAAATATCTTTATAGCAGATTGTACATAAAACTCAAAGCATTATTTTTGATATTTTATGCAGGACTCACAACTAACCAAGATGACGGAAACAACAAAATGGCCGCCAATATAACGATCACAATGCATAAGAATTATATGAGAAAAAATCATTAAAAATTCTTTTGACACAGTTGCCCTTAATATCTGGCCATATTTCATGAAAAATAAACCAGAATGATTTTTAAAGTACTTCTTTTGGATTCAGGTCAACCAATATGGCGGAAAAAGCAGAATGGCCGTCAATGCTATCAAAAATGTCTTGTACGTGATCACAGGTGCAATTAAACTATCGCTGAAGAAATACAAAGGGTTTAATTCACTTTTTCAAACTATTTCCAGTTAATACGTACAACTGAAATCTGCATTGAAAGTTGGTCTCTTTGTAAGTTCTGCATTCTTTACCGGAGAGTGTAAAGGACTGCCTGGGTAGCTTGGTTTCTTGTGATGACAACGTGGTGTGCATTCATATAAAATGTTGACATAGTTAATGTTATAAGTTCGTACTGCGGGTTGAAAAAAAAAAGCTTAACATAGCTCTAGACTCAAAGAACGGGTGATACAACATCACCAACACTACGAATTCGTAGCTTGCACGATTCAATTCAGCTCCTCGGTGTACAGTGCAGGCCTTCTAGTGGAGCTTGTACGGGGCACATTTTTTGGCTTTAGTGCGATCCGCATTTCGATACAGTAACTGTGTGGGAAGTTGTAGTGAACATGCGCGATCACTGCATTTTGCTAATAAAATTTTGGGATCGGATTTTTAAAGTTCCTTACTTCCGCAATTCACTGCCCTGCTAATGTAAATATTTATGTCCTCAAAAGATTTGGTTGTCCCGACGGACAACCTTACACCCCTGTTTTTGCAATATCTGGTAGTCATGCAGAATTTCTGGTTGTCTCGGGCGACAGGACTACCGTAAAAATCGAACACTGGCATAATAATGAGGTAAATAATCTTTAAGAATATTTTTAACACATTTAAACGTAAAGTCTGTCCAAATTCTGTAATAAATATTCACAAAGTATTTTCTGGACATTTTTGCAGGATGAAGGTCAACCATAGATCAAGGAAATAGCAAAATGGCCGCCCATATAGTCATCACATATATTTTATAATTATATGGGTGGCCATTTTGCTATTTCCGCCATCTTGGTTGACCTGAATCCCGCAAAAAAATGTCCAGAAAGTACTTTCTGAATATTTCAGCATAACAGCCCAAGGAAAAAATAATTGCTACATATCTGTGGGTCTCGATATTTACCGGGTGGAAAATGAAGCCATCCAAAAAAATAATAAGAAATCCCTGCCTTGGAGCATCTTCTTGGGGATGACCTTCACACTCCTCAGTTTTGTTAGTTTTGGGATGAAGTCTGTTAACATTTGAACAAACAGGTAAATGAAAAGATTAATGAATCTGAATCTAGTAATCTTTGGATATAATGATGACTTGAAACATCCGTTCTATTTTTTTTCTTCGTTCAAACTATTGAAGATCTCTAAATAGTGTTGACCCTTGTGTAACCCTGATGATGTGCTTTTATTGCCTTTCAGCGACCATTCCACCATTCCGCACCCCTGAGGTAGACTCACAATCTTGAAAATATGGCCATGTGAGTATCACTACAAACTTACTTGTCTTCTCTATGAGACCAAATATAGACCTATACCTCAGTTATGTGTAGAGCAGGACCGTAACCGCTGGGCCTGAGCTGAGTGCCTTCTCTGTAAAATAAAACTTACTATCGGCTTATTGCATTTCCTTATATCTCTCCCCTCCAAAGAAACAATATATA
>WURT03162472.1:0-10682 GCA_009936505.3 Holothuria glaberrima | reverse complement strand
GCCCAGTTTCCAACCAATTGGTTCAAGTCGAGCCGGCCACGGCCTTTTTTTTCAGTTGTGGCTCACTGGCTTGTTTTTCCTTCCTCTATTCTCTGAATAGATATGTATCGCCCTAATGATACTTCAAAATACAAGCTCTGCATATTCCCTAATTTGAGACACTTACATGAGATATGTAGCCTACTTGATAACATGCCATTTAGTGACAGTTGCCGTAACATCTTCCAATGTAACAGTCGTTCGTGATTTTTCGAAATTTCGTGGGAAACGATGGATGATGAGCCCCATATTTTGAACAATTTCTTTCGCCTTGTTTTGTATTTTGAATCCCTTTTGAGGCTAACAGATCGGCGTGCTAGAGAAATTGTTTGCTTCCAAAAGAGTACGGTTAATGCGACTACAAATGAACGTTTGAAACATCCGTGTTTTTAAGCAGTCGTGCACTCACCAATCAGAGCTGATACCCCCACAGGAGCACCTTGGGCGTAAAATATTGTGTAAGATATGATGGACACGTTAGAGGAGCTAGACATCAAATCTCTCTGGAGCCCCGTCCATGATTTGTGAGGCATAAAGTGTCATGTTGTAATCCAAGAAGGTAGGAGATATAAGATAAATTTGGATTGGAACGGCTGTGAAGGTGAAAAATATGGACTCTTGTTCAAAAGTCCTCGTTAGTTTACATTCGAAAGAAATTGTTACTTCAACTGCTGACCACACTATATCCTTGACTGTTGTGATGATGAACACGAATTAAACCTATTTGTTAAGTTAAAATCATGTGGTAGCCTAGTGCAATGTGTATTCTCTGAAAATAACGGCATTTTGTCCTTCATGGCATTTAGTATGTTTGTTAAAGGGGTATATTTGTGATGACATCACATCAGCACGACAACAGTAGGAAAAGCCTTTCCTCGATGTTATACCATTTATTTTTACCAATATGATCTTGCATTAGCTTAATAATCCCCAGAACATCACCTAATGTAAAAGTTATGGTTGTTTTTTTTTTCATTTAATATTTGAAATATGAAATTATTCATGTGCTATCAAACAAATCAAACAATTCTCAATTGCCTTTCATCTGTTCATATCTTAAGTATAATGGTGTTAAAGGTATTAAAACTTTCTGCACCACAAAAGCAAAAGCCACCTGTGATCAAGAGTGTATAGGCTTGCTCTGGAGCAGGGTAGTACTGGATGAAAGGAAAGAATAAACTAGAGAAGTGTATGTTCTGTATCACACAACTCACAGACAATGCAATTGGGTTTTTTTCTTATAAAAGCCGTTCAAAATCATTCCAAAACTTCTTAAGTAATAACACTTTATACCAGTGGGAATTAAATGCCGCAGTGTCTCTAAAGTCGATTTGCAATAGTGTTAAGCATCATTGTCTTTTACTTTGCGTCTACTGTCTTTCAGTGTTAACGTTTGTGTAGATCTGTTGATATCTTTCGTCTCTAACATCTAAGACAAGTACACTAGCCCTACAGACTGGGTTACTGTTCCACAGGATGTGATTGTGAGTCGCTTAGAGCCATGGACCTACTCCAAGGATCACACGAGTGCTTGTTTAATCAGCCTCCAGTTAGGTAGAAGTAATCGACTTTGGTTGCACCTGCTGGATTTGCAATTGTAATACTTTTTTGTTAGATTTACTTTATTCTGGCCGGTAGCAGTTCACAGTTTTTTTTTTTTTTCTTGTCCGTTCAATTTTGAGATCATACTACAAATAATCACGATTTGCAGTTTGATCATTAATCGTGGCAATCAGTTCGTTGTGTTGCTTGAGCATCAAAATTGTTATGAGGCGTGCAGGTATTTTGTGACGTGTGTGGGAACTTTGTTAATATTATGATCTATACACGGTAGTTTCATGTTTTCTTTTTGGCAAAATATTATGCATCTGATACGTTGCTACTTTTCTGAAGATCTCAATGTCTTCTTTACAAATGCCCCTCAAAATCGTCCTGAGTATTACACTGGAGGATATTAATCCCCACAAAAGACAGAAATAGATGGATACACGAAGATAATCACGTGACAAGACCTCGTATCAGATTTTTTCAAAGGTTACTTAAATTTAAATTTGATAATATAACCGTGCACGTGTTGAATACACTTTTACTGCATTTCCCTGCAAGAATCGCAAATACACTCGGAGGGTGGATGGTCTCTTACACACGTTTTCGCCACTGATTATTACTTCAAGTAAAGCCCTAAAGGTACAAAGTGGAAAGCTAGCATTTTCAAGTTACTTATTGAACGGACATAGGATGTATCATGATTTGGAGAATTATCGTAAAGATTTCCGGCAAAAGCTGAAATACACTGAATTGTTGTTGATTAGACGCAAATTATTTCGTTTGCGTTGACAGAACAAAATACGCTTTGTTGTTCCTTTTAAATCAAATTCTGACATTTCGCCAACTCCCTTCAAATTTTTGTGGGCATGTAATGGACAGATGGAAAGAAGTTACAGAATATAGGTTCACACTTCAATTGATAACTTTACACCAATAATGAGTCTTATTATTATATTACATATCATTGCGTAACACCAAACAAAAACCGAAACATTCTTCCCATGTTCTAATCTCTGTCGCCTACAAAAAATCACTTGAAAATATGCTGATAATGAGCAACAGAACGGTTGCAGGTATATGGATCTCACGAAATAATTCTGGCACACTACCAACGTTTATGTGTGCGTACAGAAGGGTATCATTTAACAAACATTTCTAGAAAGCTGATTAGATCTATGGTTTAGCCTACGCCCTTCTACAGCTTTTACTCTACAGTTTCAGTGGTACCTTATAAAATGACAACATTAACGGTTCTACGTAGGCTGTTTTGTGATTTTCAATTTGCTGTGGCAGTGCAGATTGTGCTTATCTAGTTCAAGCCTTTCATCACGAAAGGTATTGGATATTCCAAAGACTTGCCAGTTGTCACATAGCGTAAACGGAGTAAGTGCCTAGCCGTTACAGTAACACCATACTTACTTGACCTACTTGAACTGATATTGACCAGCAAGTATGCAGTTCTGAAAAACAAAGCAAACCTTTCTTTCACATTGTTACCTTGTATTCAGTAAAACTTGTGAATGCCTCGCATTGAAAGTGTCAATGGAAATTAACCTGTGAATTAGTTCAACTGGCATGTTTTACTGCTTAACATAATTGGCCTGTACGTACATGGAAACTTTTACAACCAGAGTATGAGGCAAAAATGCACTTGGGCTCAACACTGAGATTTCGAAGCCGGAGCAGGTGTTCTCGCAGGTATCATGTGATGATTATTGAAAAATCATACAACAAAATCTTAAATGCTCGCATTAAACCGTAGATGACCCACAAAAAAGATCAACTAATAGGCTAACCACACACTGTTCTGTTCAGATATTGTAAACAAAGTGTAGTCTGTCATTGCTTTAAGGTTTAACGGTTTTCTCTGTTTCGTTACTTAATATTTGTTACTGGAAATATTTATTGCGTTGGCGATGCAGGCTGATCGCAGTGATAGTGGACAAACCAGTTAAGGTCAGAGTTATTAACAGGAACTTGCTCCTTACATTTCTTTAAGGTAGTCTTTTAATTTCGCCCGGATAGTGACAAGGCGTCACCATTTTCAACGTTAAATCTTTATCCTAGTTTAAAGACTTTTTCGTGTTAGGGTGCGTTAACATCAAAACCGAAATCTGCCGCGTTTTGCGGCCGGGACGCGGAATTTTTTCCTAGAACAAATAGGAAAAATTTTATTTCAGTGAAAATTAGAAAATCTCCATCATTGGTTTTGAGACAATAAATTTCGCGTCTCGCCCGCAAAACGCAGTAGATTTCGGTTTTAGCGTGAACCATCTTAGCTGGACAGGGGCAACCTCTTCTTTTAGAATGTTTGGGCCATGTTTCCTCTCCCTTTTGATATTTTGCCTCTGGTCGCGTGTATCTTTTATTTTTTCGCTTTTGAAGACTTTGTCTGAAACAACAGTCGGATATGGTTTTTTTTTTCTCTCTCTCTCTCTCCTTTTGAATGCATTTTTGGAAAGCAATGTGTGGAAAAGTTCATCACCACAATGGTCAGGCGTGTCCACTTTGTACAGGTTCCAAACAAATGCCTGGGGCTATGCACATTTTAGAAGATAGGGTACACGTGTCTGATGGGTGTGGAATAACTCGAACTGTTATTTTATCTCAGTTGGGATGGGTTGCTAATATTTAGGAACCAGACCACGAGCGAACTTTGCTATCTCGTTTAGTCACATAAATTCTGAGGACGGAAAACTATTTTTAAGGTTATCGGTGAAATAATGTACTTAAGGGCCAAGTTTTAAATAGATGTGCGTTATTTGTAGTACAATTTTAGGAGGTACAATGTCTCAAATTTTGCTAACCAGCCTTAAAATATCATTTTTCATGTCCAAATTACCCCCCCCCCCCACCCAGTAGATTTTTCATTTGTTAAAGATTCGGGCTTGAAACGATTGAAACTCGTTCTATCTATAACGTTAACGTATTCATGAGAACCTCAGTCTTGACTTACATTAAAGTATATATGTATAAATATTTATATATATATATATATAGATATATATAGTATAAAGTTGTTCAGAAATCGATTAGCATCATTATCAATTAATACCTCGAGTCACACTGAATGGTTAGTAAACCTGGTTTAGGTGCGATAGGTGCTAATGTTATTCAAAGTTTTGTCAAAACGTATTTTTAAGTTAAACTAGTTGTAATGAGGATATGAGTAACGTTTCCCCCGCCTTTGTCAACGTCGAAAGACCGACGGGAAATTCAGGAACCAACCATCAAAATTTCGTTTTAGCTTTTGGCGGATTCGAATAAGTTGTGTTGTTAGCAAGGAAAATACCTACCGTGGGTCAGCCAAGGTTATCATACGTTTGTGTTTGTGTAAGAAGAAATTCTATAGCTGATCACACAAAAAGAAATCAACTCAAAAACTGTTTATGTAACTTTTTCGTCGTGTATGTTTGTTACTTCTTGCGGCACTGACATACTTGATTACACTGAGAAGAAATTACTAGCTGCTTGCTTTTCTCTCAGGAAAAGAAATGGTAGCTTTGCATTTGAAAGCTCAGTAAAAAAGAAGTGTAAAACTTAATTTGTTAATGGATTCAAGTTCTTTCCTTTCTGCATTAAGTTTCTAAATCCTGTTAGACCGAGATTTCATGTGGCGGATATGCGTTAATAACATGATACTGATTATATAACATTGAAACCCTGCTCGATTCATTAAATGTACTACTTGATGTGCGCAAAAGCTCTCGGCGGACTGTTTGTAGTTCTTTGGGAACTTCATGTGAGACTTTCCAGTGCTCTTCCAAATTGCCATTATGTCGTATCATCATCTCTCCGTAGGATTACATATACTCCCTTCAGCAACTATCCTGACATTTCAATATTGAAGAACTAAAGAAAATACACTTTCTTTAGAAAAATACAGGAAAAGAAAGAAACAAGGTCGTCCGCAGACCCTAAAATAGCTATGCTGGATCAGCTTTATATTCGTTATATTAATTTGTGTACTGAGGTGTGGTTGTATATTAAAATAAAAAAAAATATGATATAAATCGCGTCTGTATTATGTGCTGGCCCACGGTTTGGGATGTTTAGCTGTTGTGGGAAGACACTTCACAGACAATAGAAGCTCGAAGAAGACCCTATGAACAGGTGTATGGACTCCTGTAAGTGATCCATCAATCTTATCCAATCGAGCAGTGATCAGTGCAATAAATTGTAGTGACAACCTTACTTTAGATTATCTTGTGTAGGGCACATCCTGACGTCACTGGCTGGGGAAAAAAGTAACCTACATTTACATGTTGTGTTGACTTTGAATTTCCGGTTGTCCTAACTTGGCCTCCGTTTTGAGCACAGGACAGAAATGACAGTTTAGCCAATTTTGTTTTCGATGGAAAGCACGTATTGACTAGGGATAAATGCTGGAACCTTTGTTAAGCGTTGTTAAGCGATAAAGCGTCCCCGTGGGGATAGAGAGCTTAGAACTGTTTTAGTGGTTGTTACAATGCCACAGGCGACCTTAGTAATCTTACTTCATATTCCAGTTGATCTGTGAATGCATACATCTGAAAAGCAAAAGTAGTCAGGTAGCCTACATATTATTTGCCATATAGTGGCCTACACTATTATATTGGCTTTACTGTGTAGATAATCATCGCTTTATTTTACTTAATTCGTATATCCGTGTCGGCAGTATGAAATAAAAAAAGATAAATCAGAGTGCAATAACTTCATTTCGCCACGTGAATTGAATTTTGATTAATTAAGAACTAAAATTAGTGTGGATAATTTTTTACAAATTTACTGAATCTGTCTTTTCCACTTAGGATGGTTGGAGGCTGACAAAATTAACTGACACTTGACCAGTGTTGACAGTGGAAAGAAAGATTTGAGTTTCACAACTAAATTATTTTTACAGTATTTTTGAACGAGAATCCAGAACTACAGCTTCCAGCAATGGGGAATGTGCGGGAGGGAGAGGTGCAGGAAGGTGATATTAGACCTTCCTGATAGGTATAGCAGAAGGGGTGAAGGACTAAGAAGTGCGGTTCAGAATGTTTTTTCGTCGTAAGTGTATTTCCAATCACCATTTATACCGATAATGGCTGCACGCGAAGCGCTCGGTAAAAATTTCTGATAACTGTATTACGGCAAATACGTAAGTTCAAGTTCCAACCTTTCACATCATGTTACAAATTAGATTGAAAGACCCCATATTGATGCAAGACCCCTGCAGATGTTTATTTTTTTGAATTTTTTTTTTATCACCATGTATTATTACCTTGGTAATGGTCATGAGGTGGAATGCAAACCGTGACGCATGCGTGCAGCGCGCCGAAACTTTTCGCTAAATAAGATTTCCATGACAAAACCTGCATTCAGCGTTCAGAATATGCATCGAAACACTTTCAAATGCCGAACAAAAATATATGCCACTCAAAAAGCCAGTCTAAACAGCTTTGGAATTTTGCTGCTGTGCTTCTTTGCGAGTTGCTATCGGAAGATATTGATAATCAGAACAACATTACATAAGGTTTGAAGCGTACGAAGCGCGAGAAAAATTTGATAGTTTGCGAAGGATTTGCGAAAATTCTGATAGTTTGAGAGACATTTGTGATAGAAAAGGATTACAATAGATTTATCACTTGGTCGAAAACTCACCTCACCCTACCCCCTACAGAAAACTATAGCTTAAACGTCTTTTTAGATCATTAAAAATTCTCCTCATTTCTCGCCTCTCTTTTTCTTTTCTTTTCTTTCTTCATTTTTTCTCTCCTTTTTTCGTTTTTTTTTTTTATTTTTGCTAATTTTTGAATGGGGGCATGGCCTGCTGGGCCCCCCGGATACGTAGGTGTAGACAAATGAATTAAGGATACTGATATCAACCATGGGCTTTTTTTCAATGTATGGGCCACTATGTAGCTAATAGACATATAGTCAGCACCATAAGCGTACGGGAGTGATTTCAGTTGTTGTGGGTTGATCATTTGCGCCACACATTTTAATACTAAAATGTCAGAAGGCAGGCTGGAAATAGCGTACAACCATACAATTTTCCTGGGAACAGCAAATATTCTGCCCAAATGTATGGGGGACTGTAGCCCAACCCAACTCCCTCTTCTTCACACGCCGGTGGTGAGAACGTGCTGGAACTCCCTCTCGCAGCATGCATGATTTAGTACTTGTATCTGCATTTGAGGACTTTTAAGGGATATCTAATATTGCACTTTTACTCGTCCCACAAAAATAGGCTTGTACTCATCTGCACTTATTATCTAAGATAAATGGTCCCCAGTTACACTTAAAAGGGAATTATATGGTGATATTGAATACCACAGCTCTGCCTGGCAGACAGAAATGACATATTAATAGAGGCCTAATCAAAGTTTATGCATGGAGTCTGGGAGCTGAATGTTCACTACCAGTAACTATAAATAGCCTGCATTACATAAGCTGACAATTCTTAGGAGGTACATGCTAAATTTTATGTTTAGTGTAGTCTGACAGTGGCCTTTTACTTCGAAGTCCAAAAGACCTTTGTCAAAGAGCTGAAAGTACTTCCTTCGAGGAATTAAGTCCACGAAAAGAAAAATCAACAGAGTGTGACTAGGGCCCTTACATTACCAACTGCTGTGTTGTTAGATTTTTACATCAGTATGTCTGTTACATTAGCAGAAAAACAGACATCTACACGTTATCCTATCTTGAAGCAAACCTGTGAGATTACGATTCTTACCAGTACAAAAATTCTCTTGTGCTTTAGGTTAATTTTCTCTCCACAGAACGCTCGTTGTAATATCGTGATAGAATATTTAAGCACACGAATGTACTTCTATCAAGTTGGACGTCTATATGAAGATACCAGCAAAAGATTTAGAGAACGTACTTTGAACACTATCTCACG
Source organism: Holothuria glaberrima (assembly GCA_009936505.3). NCBI lineage: Eukaryota > Metazoa > Echinodermata > Holothuroidea > Aspidochirotida > Holothuriidae > Holothuria > Holothuria glaberrima. Next base: position 2,227 of record WURT03162472.1, on the reverse strand, counting down.
GTATGCCATTCTTAAAGGTGTGAGCGTAGATTAGATTAACTGAACCATAAAATATTGACTAAAAGTAGTAATAGTTTTACGACAAAAGTCTATGACAAGTTTCAAAGTAGTCATAAAAGCACAGAATAGTACCATTTAACTTTGTTTTCATGTGCTCCTGGGTATGATGTAATGTTAAGAAGACAACTTGCACCATATCATAGAAAATGGTACAATAAGTATGGTGAATGGGGGATATTGATCACTTATGATGAAAAAGTAAGGTCCCACCACAAATTTGGAATGAACTTAAGGGCTTTAAGGAGAATTTTAAAGCCAAAATAACTTTATGTAGCCTCTGAAACATTCTTAGTCCCCTTGATAGTTTGGTAGGTTTTGTATTGCAGCAATTAATGATTGATTTTTATGCAGTGGAAAACTAAAGTTGTAGAGCCATACCATCACAAAGGGCTGTATTTTCTTGGCAGTTGGGGAATAAAATTCCTCAATGAAAGATCTGTTGGAATTATTTCAATATCTTGTACTGTTCTGAAGATATAGGTCTTCAACATTTCGGAGTCAAGTAGCATCACCGAAAACGGAGATTTTTCCGGACTGTTATGAGAATTGGAAGTGTCTGGGATGAGATTATTTCCCCTTTAAAGCATAAAAATAGTAGGGTGATGTGCCAACTTGAAAGACGAAACTTTTGACAAAATGAAATACTTCTTCAAAAAGACATTCTATACAAAATAATCCCATTTATACCTTAGTTATAAATAGTATTAACCCGCGGTACATCCAATACCTCAATACTCAAGTCACATTACGTAATTAACATAAAGTACCATAGTATAAATGAACAAGCAGAATGATAGGATGCAGCACTGGAACTGAAAAAACGGATCCTTTAGTGACAAGCATCAGGCTATTAGCTCAGGCATATTACACAAAACTGCGTATCTTGATTATAAAGGAAACAAATGGTTGTTACCCATTTTAGACTGTACCCTGCATCCAAGCTGACCCAAATTCATGTTTACTTCGACCTAAATTCTGACATGGTTGAATGTTGGTAGAAAGGGGCATACCCCAGTTTATTTATTCCCTATTTTACCAACAAAAATGGCATTTCATATTTTTCACTGCTCCAATAAAAGCAAAGCTGAAGACATTTTCTGTTTCTCCTTGCTTTCCAGTTTTCAAAGAGGACGAAATTTCACCTTTGCGCGTTCCTGAGATAGCAGTGAACAAGATAGCATAGTTTACCCTACTAGCATGAATCGCACGTACCTTGCACTTCTGTATGATAGCAATGCATTATCAAGTCTTTTCTTCAAGTAAGTCGACGTAATTTTTTATTATACTTTGCGTATCACAACCTGATCACGCTAGGAGCAGCACCAAGGGAGTTCGCAAAAGCGACTGTGTAGGCAACCCTCATTGACGGACACAAATTGGATTTACTGTTGCTGCCGGTAGGTTTTGCAGAGGTATTCTAAAATTTACCGTATTGGCAATTTACCTAAAAGTTATCTAAATGGTAAGATTGCCATTGAAACGTCGTAAGGAAACCAGTGCCAGAGGACAAAGTGAGCTGATAATCTATCGTGACCATTTTCGTTAATGTAAATGAGGGACCGATGAACGAAGTTTCAGAATATCCGAAAGCTCTCAAAACGAGGGCAGCATAATATCCACTAGGCAGATATGAAACATTTGAAGTATTGTTAAGTTGAAAACATGGTTAGAAGGTCACGTTAACTTGTAGGTAAAGTTGAAAATTGTAACTGAATTACTCCGTTTCCTGTCAACAATTTTGGAACCATTGTTGATCCCCGGAACAGCAATGTAACATCAATCCTGACAAGGCATAGTTCGGGTTCAACAACGAGTTGTTTGTTTCACAACCCCGGCGAAGTGGTTCAATTGTGTAAGAGACTATAGCGTACTGAAGTCAAAGTTTCTTAAACGGCAGTTTAAAGACAGTTCCCTGAAAAACTAAATTCTCTTACAGAAAGCATATTCTTGCCGACTTTTCTCTCATTGTTTTCTTTGATCTGTCAATACATGTTAATAATCTGCACCTGGAGGAAAAATATGGTTTACCTTTTAAAATAATTCAGCAGTTGCCTTGGGACTCCCATGTATGATTCCTGAAGCCAACGTGAATGGCATGTCGTAATGGGATGCAGTTGTACTTGTGTTGCTTACCCGTCTCTTGTATAAAGCAGTGCTAGATATATAT